>PVJH01006482.1:0-101296 GCA_004026705.1 Nesogale talazaci
ATGGAGTCACGCTGATGGAATCAGAGCCTTGGAGCTAGAGGAGTCATGTGGAGACTCCTTCCAGCATTGAGATGCTTCCACTTCCATTGGATACACAAGGTTTTCCACCCACTGGCCTGTAATCTTCCTGCATGTGTTGTGTGCGTCATTGCATGTGTTGCATGTGTCATTGCTTGTGTCGTATGAGTCTGAATAAGAATTTATAGACTGGTAAAGGCTCTATCGGCTAATATCAGACTTATAGGCTTGAACTGGACTGGGTTAGGATGCTTTCTCAATATAGAGTTGCTCTCGAATACAAGCTCTTTCTTATATACATATTCATGTTTCCCTGGCTTTGTTAGTTGACCCGGACTTACACACCTTCCTTGGGTGCCTCTGTGACACTTCCTTGCTAATAGAGGTTGAGGAGTGAGTTGGCTTGAAGAAACTTTTTTTCTTTTTTAAAAAATTTTATTGGGGGCTCTTACAGCTACTACAACATTCAGTACATCATTTGTATCAAGCACATTTGCACACATGTTGCCACATACATTTCCAAACATTTTCCACTTGAGCCCTTGGTACAAGCTCCTCTTAAAAAAACAACCTCCCCTTCCCCCCCCCTTTTTTTTTAATGAATCATTTTAATGGGGGCCCATCACAATCCCTAACAACATCAGTTGTATGCAGGCCACTTTTACACACCCATTGCCATCATCACTCTCAAAACATTCTCCCTCCCTCCAGGGCCCCATTATCAGCTCCCTATATTACCCTTCCTTCCCCTCTTCCCCTTGAACCCTTAGTAATTTACAAATTATTTTTTTCATCCTGTACACTGTACAATGTGTCCCAATACGCACATCCCTGTTGCCCATGCCCCAGAGAGGAGACTACGTGTAGATTCCTGAAGTGGATTCTCCCTTTCTATTCCTCCATCCTTCCACCCTCCTGCTATTACCACTCCTATTACTAGTCTTGATGGATCATCTATACTAAGTTTCCCATGTTTCCAACTTCACTGTACATCTCCTGGTCTAGCTGGATTTATGTGGTAGAATTGGGGTCATGACAGTGGGTGGGTGGCAGCATGGGAACTAGAGGAAGGTTGCATATTTCATAGCTCCTACCCTGTATCTTAACTGGCTCATCTCCTTATAACCCCTCTGCAAAAGGATGTCACCTCACCTATTGATGGGCTTTGGTCCCCAATCTGTACTCCCCCTCATTAATAATAATATAATTTTAGCTCATTTGATGCCTGACACCGGATCCCTTCACCACCTCATGATCACACAGGCTGGTGTGCTTCTTGAAGAAACTTTTACCTGCTCTGACACAGTATGCAGTGTTTTTTTTTCATTCCTAGCCCTTCCTGAATCCTGAGGTTCATATAACTTCTAGAACCTGATCAGAGCAGCTCATTCCCAGAGATGACTGCAGGGCTGTCTTCAGCTCGATACTTTATGTCTCCTCCCCAGATACAGTTCTGAAGACATAGTTCAGGGATATAAGTCTGACCCACCCACATGAGGGTAAGTCAAGAGGTAAATGCAACCGACCAGTGATAGGAATGAAGCCACAAAGTCCCGAAGGAATCCTGATCGTACATTTCTGATTTGGGGGGCAGCACTTGGCACCCCATCTAAACTGGTTGGGGCTTACTCACAAAGGGGCCATAATTGGAGGTGTGTGTGTGGGGCCACTAGACTGTTCCATCCCTGACTGCAGGAATAGCAATGTGGACTTATAGGATGCTTGCCTTTTGGTTAAGAATGATACTCTTTGTCAGGACCCCCGTTAGACTGGTGACTAAATATTTTTGCAGGATTAAAAATATTATATTACTATAATAATAATTATTATTATACATATTATACAAGATATGCAGGATAGACAATCCTATGGAGACAGCGACAGGACTGATGGTTCCTGGGGGTCCTGAGAGGAGGAGGGATGTGAACAAGGAACCAATAATGACGGGTACAGGGAAGTAGTAAGTGTTCTAAAAAGGGCCACAAGGTGTGTGCAGCTTTTCTGTTCATATTTAATTAATCAAATTGAATCTGAGAGGAATTACTTAGAGGAGAATGATAGGCAAACATAATAATTGGGTAGGAGGAAAACTAAAATGAAAAGACCCATGTATATACACATACATATATATGCAATACATATTATATATATATGCACAGCAAGGAAGCAGATGGACTTTGGACCTTTACTTAAATCTTACCTCAGCACCAAAAAAGTTTGTTTAATCCTGTGAATCTGTATGATACCCATCTTCCTGCCATGATTGCTGAAGACAAAATGGGTGCATATGCAAATGTGGTGAAAAAAATTGATGGTTCCCAGCCATCTGTTTGTTGTGAGCTCTTATCTCTTATCTGTATCTGTGCACATGCTTCAGTCTAGCCTCAGTGAAAGGCAGGACTCTTCAGTTGAGGGTTGAGGAAGCCTCAAGGAACCAGAGGAACAGTGTGTGTTTCATCGGTGCTACACTGTGCTGTGGTTGACTCATCCCTGTGTTGTCATTTTTAAAAGTGTTTTATTAAATGATACATTCATAGTATAAAAGTTGACAAGGTACAAACAAGTTACAGAATAATGCATACAAAGGACTTTTGACTACTTGTGACAATTTGTTTAGCTTTTCATTTGGAGGATTTTCTATCAATGACTGAAATGATAAACTCTAGCATGCTTCTGAATCTAGTCCTGCATGATTACTAGGCCTGGGGTAAGCTCACTGTCCACTGCCGATAGCTCTGAATATAAACCAAGCCCTTGGGGAAGGACTTGGTTATTTATATTCTCACATACAAAAGAGTACCATTAAATTTTAATGAGATAACACATATTTCATTCAAAAATGGAAATGTGCCCTTTTAAGACATCAGTGTTGTACATGGGCTTGTCTGTCACCAGCAGGGCCTCTCAAAGTTCTCTGACTTGAGGATTCCTCTTGTGATCATCAAAGACTGCGCAGATTCAAGCCCCTTTGCTGACAAACACATTCACTACCACCCATCTCACTCCCTACTGTGGAAAATCACCGATGTGAAATGCTGTCCGCCTACTGTTGCCTGTGTAGAGTTTTATTCTGAGCGTACCATAGCGTTCTTGCCAATCAGGCACTGTCTACTGAACTGAGTCTACAGTCTAAAAAAATCTTCAATAATTATCAATGCAGCATTTTAGAGAGCACATTCTAATGACTCTGACAATTGTTCTCATCTAAGAGTAAGAGTGAAGTTCAAAAAGTGCCCAAATAAGTCGGGGTTATCCCTTCTGTGGTGTGTCTGGTCATTGCACAACAGAAGGCTACGTGGAGGGGAAACAATGCCATCTTTTAAAAGATACTTTTGGTATTTCTCTCAAAGCTTGTCTCTTCATGTTTATTTCCCATTGGTTAGGTGATAAAATCAACTCGCTCTTTTAATTAGAGCAACATTAAAATAATTATTTCCTTCTCTACATTTTAATTAAATCTTCCTGCAGAAGGCACAATGGTCTGAGAAAAAAGTACATTGTTGTGTAGTTTCAAAGATCAACTTTAGACTGTTATTCAGACAGTCTACCTAAATAGGAAGTTTATGTGGAAAATAGCTTGTTAAAACACACACACACATTTTATACAGATTATAAATGTGTTCTTGGTGTTAGGTGTTGTGTTTAATTTTTAAGCCGTGACTTTTTTCTGCCTAGCTACATAATTCTAGCTGAAGGAATGCAGGGGCCATCGTGATCCAGATTCAATTCTTTTTCAGAGGAATGTACAGGGTACAAAAATGCTTTTCGTTTTTCACACATCTGTTGCTGGTGCTTGAGAACTTTCCATTATTTCCTAAAAATAACATACTTTAGATGTGATCAAGCCCATGGAGCTAGATGACCGCTTTTATTAACAGTGGCAGAAACATGTGAAGGGCTAGGTGCTGTGTAAAAACTCACATTCCTACAAAATACATAGATTAGTGGCACATTTTGATGATCATGGAACAATAAATAAGATAGTTCATACATGCAATATTAACCAAAAGATGTCCCAAGTAGACGTGTCATCTCTTCACTGCTTGAGAAACATGAAGATCTTGAACACTGCAGCTCTTCTCATTCCCAGTTCCCAAGAACTCATCTACTTGCTTTCTTCTGCTCCATTGTCTGCTAAAATTGGTTCTTGGAAGCTGAGGGGAAGATCTTTTCAGAAACACACTCTGAATTCCATCCTTAGACTCATGCAAGAAATGAGCTAAAATCTCATATAACAGAGGCATTTTATTATCCTTTGGTTCTTCGAATAAGTTCAATTCATGGATGAGAAATTGTCTAGACATCCAATGGAACTGTGGTGTGGGGGAAAGGCCAGCCCCCACAACTAATCGCGGGTTTGATAAGTGCATTTGTATGGTTAAGATATATAAAGATTATAATAAAGCCATGAAGACATAGGGAGAGAGATGGGAGAGAGTAAAATATAGAATCAGACACACTTCACGGTAGCATGCTCACCTCCTGATGGCCACCATCTCAACAGCCAGGTCCGCACCCAGGAAGGAAGCTGGGGGCTGAGTTTATTGCTAACCAAAGCTTTTATCTACTTAGAAGGCATGGTTACAGGTAACCAGACATCACAGGAAGGGGCTATGCAATGGGCACACACATCACAGGAAGGGGATGTGCAATAGGCATAAGTGTGACAGGAAGGGGATGAGCTAGGAATGTACACGTAATAGGAAGGGGAGAGACTAGGGGTATACATGTGACGAGAGTGGACTCCACATGCATGATGGCAGCGTAGTCTTGGTCATCCTTGGGTGAGCTTGACCTCCCTGGGCTTTCCTACAAGAAAGTAGTCTGCTACTATCCTTATCAGAAGGTAATGGGCCCTACTTAAGGTGGGGCAGACTATACAGTCTGATTGCTGTAGATGGCTGATGACCCTGAGGGAGAATAAGCCCTGACCTACTTCTATTGACCTCCAAGTGTATAGTCATTTGCCATGTGTAGCAAGCAGCTAAGTTTGGCAGATATTTGGGTGAGACAACTTGGGAGAAATCTTATTAAAATCCCACACTACAGGTTGACCAAATTCTGCTACCAGAACACATGAGGCATGCTTATATTTGTTGATTTCCAAATACTACTGAATTAACTCATTAATTAGAAGGTTTCTGTGTTAGTCCGGGTAGACTAGAGGAACACATTCAAGGACATGCGTATCAATATAAGGAAAGGGTTTATATACAAAAGGAATGGGACACGGAGAAAGCATCCCAGCCCAGTACAGTTCAAAGTCATAAGTCCGAAATTAACCCATATGCCCGAAATCAATCTATAGAGTCTTCTTCCGACTCATGAAGTCACAGGTCAGTGGGTGCAGAATCCCAGTGCTGGCAGGGCACCTTGCCTCCAGGGCTCAGGGTACATCAACAGCAGAAGCAACTCATGCTTCAGAGGTCTGGCTCCATCAGGGCAAAGCTGTGTGATCTCTCCGCTGGCTCCTCCAGCTTCTCAAATGCTGCCAGCTTGTCTTGTCCATGATTAATCGTCTCTGAAACTAACTTCCAACAATGGGGGAAGATAGCTTCTCATCTTCACGAGGGAAATATCATGAGATTTCCCAGGAGTCTCAGGTGAAAGCCATGCCCACATAGAGGTCCCATTGGCTACTCAATGGCTATCTCCAGATTAACAAGCTAGACTTCACCCCCTACATTTCAATCATAAAATTAACATAAGCACATGACTGCCACAGTTTCCATGAGACAATGGTGGTCATAGTTTACGTTCATCATCCAGGGCTTTAAAAACCTCAGCTCAGATTCTTGCTTTTAAATGTCCCAATAGATCCCTTTTTCCTAAAGTGTCCTTCAAAACAGCCTTCAGCTTGGTCACAGTCACCATTTTCCCCTTTGTGATCCTTCTGTGAGGGGATGTCCCACTATCTACAGGTGGGTTTTGGGTCTCTGTTCTGACTCCCCTCATTCTCAACAATATGGTTTTGCTTGTTTGTTTCATTTGTTTGAGTCTCCTGATGCCTGTTACCAAGCCCAATGACACCTCATGATTGAACAGACTGGTGTGCTTCTCCCATGTGCACTTGCTACTTCTTTGTTGGATGGCTGCTTGTTTAACTTCAAGTCTTTTTTTTTTTTTTTTTTTTGGGGGGGGGCATCACTGCCCTCTGGTGGTGGAAGTAGGAGGCCCAGCCTTTGCTCCCGTGGAGCTGGATTTGAACCTCCATCCCAGTGGGCCGCAGTCCCGCGCACAACCACTACGCCACCTGGGCTCAGCCCTAACTTCAAGTCTTTAAGACCCCAGACACTATATGTTTTGATAGCTGGGCACCATTAGTTTTCTTCACAATATTTGCTTATGCACCTAGTTTGTCTTCAGCTATCTGGCAAGGAGGGTCAGTATCACAGAATGCCAAGTAGTTAGAACAAAGTGATCTTGTGTTGAGGCAGGGCTTGAGCAGAGGCCTAAAGTCCATCCACTACCTCAGTGTATTGCCATATAAATATATGTATGTAAGTCAGTGCCTCTGTTTTTATGAATTAATGTATTTACATATGTACACACATAGGCGTATACCATCCATAGCTTTGCTTCCCAGATCTGTCTTCTGTTTCCTTTTAACTGTCTCCTGCTCCACCATCATGCTCACCCTTTTTCTGCCTCTTAGTAATTCCTCTCAGCTAGATTGCTGTTGCTCTAACACCCCCAGGATCTATATGTCCTCCTTATTATTGCTTTTAATTCCCAACTTTTCTGGTGGCTCTGTGGTATAAACATTGGACTCCTAGCTTTCAATTCCCTAGTTCTTCCCATCTATGGCATTGTTTACTCACCACTTCTTCCCCTGCCTCCTCCCCACTCCAAGTCCCGTTGCTTTCTCCTTTAACTTGCTTCTCATGTCTATCTTATATTGAATTGGTAGACAAAACCAACAACAGCAGAGACAAAAACAAAAGTTTGAATTAAAAGAGAAAAAAGATGAAAGAAAAGATAATAATAACTCGGGGGGGGGGGCGAAGACAAAAGAATACATAATTTCAGGTCTGTCTGCTGACCTTTAGGACTACCCGTCCACTGAATTTCAGGAACTACACCCTCCTAGCCGAAAGTCTACTTGGGGAGCATCCTCAGGGGCCTGGTGGCTTTGCTTTGCTCCGTGGCTAACCCGTTATGTTTTCTTCTTGGTTCATCCCACTGTAATGGGTTCAGATTGGACTAACTCCCCACTATGTGTCCCCAGGATTGTCCTCTGTCTCAGTATGCTGCAGCTTGTCTCGAGCTTTTGTCAGTCCTACAGTCTTCTCTGTGCCTTAGCAACTTTGTGCAGGAACATCATCCTCTAGGCTTGGTGTGCCCATATTGGGTCTAGACCCCCCCCCTCTCTGTCCTTGGTTTGCCTCACATTGGTGTGGCATTCTGGCTCCTCTCTCCACCGTATAGGTTTAGTGTTGTCCTCTGTAACACATACTTTTAGGGAGGGGGGCCAATTTGGCTCAGATTGGGGGTGGCGCTGTAGCCACTCTGCTCATGAGTTGCTCCATGTGGTTATATTGCCCTCAAGGTGTGGTGCACTATGGTGGAATCTGCTTGCACACTCCCAATTCTGTGAATACAAAATCAATACTCTCCCTGTGGATGCATTAGTGCCCTGTTCCCCCAGTGCCATGGTCTCCTCCCCCTTTTTCTCCCTCCTGTTTTCCTCCACCTTCCCCCCTTGCCCTTCTTTGTCTTGGAATAACATTTACATCCTTAGGTTTGATTTGTCCCCTTTCTGAGTGCCTGTACCTCAAACCATGTAGTGTGAGATAAGTGGCTTTTCTTTGATACCTACTGTGTGGATTATACTTAAGTCAGGGAAGGTAAGTTGTACTTGATGTACTTGTCCTTTTGTGATTGGCTAACTTCCCTTAGCATAATTTCCCCCAACTCTTCCCAAGAGACAATGCACTTCAAGTGACCATCAGAGCTTTTTAGGGATGCATAGGGTTCCATTGTATGTCTATGCTAGATTTTTTATTTTCTTTTTAAAAATCATTTTATTGGGGATTCTTATAGCTCTTATCACAATCCATACAACCATCCATGGTGTCAAGCACATTTGTACATATGTTGCCATCATCATTTTCAAAACATTTTCTTCCTACTTGGGCTCTTGGTATCAGCTCATTCTCCCCCCCCCCACTAATGAACCCTTGATATTTTATAATTTTATGTGATACACTAAATCCTGTCTCCCTTCACCCACTTTTTTTATTGTCCATTCCCTTGGGAGATGGCCATATGTTGATCTTTGTGATTGGTTTCCCCTTTCTCTTCCCACCTTCCCCTTCCCCTCCTGGTATCTATACTCTCATTATTGGTCCTGAGGGGGTTATCTGTCCTGGATTCCTTCTATTTCAAGCTCTTATCTGTACCAGTGTACATGCTCTGATTGAGATGGATTTGTAAGGTAGAATTGGGGGTCATGATAGAGTAGGGGGGAGGAAACATTAAAGAAATAGAGGAAAGTTGTATGTTTCATTGGTGCTATACTGACTTGTGACCCTTCTGTAAGAATATGTCCAATTGTTTACAAAATGGGTTTTGGGTCTCCACTCCATGCTTCCCCTCATTCACATTGATATAATTTTTTGTTCTGGGTCTTTGATATCTGATACCTGATCCCATTGCCACCTCGTGATCACACAGGCTGGTGTGCTTCTTCCATGCGGGCTTTGTTGCTTCTCAGCTAAATGGCCACTTGTTTATCTTCAAGCCTTTAAGATCTCAGACTCTAAATCTTTTGATAGCCGGGCACCATCAGCTTTCTTTACCATATTTGCTTGTGTACACATTTTGTCTTCAGCTATTGGGGAGATGAACATCACAGAATGTCAGGGTATTAGAACAAAGTGTTATTCCTTTGAGGGAGTACTTGTTTTCTAATCCACAGTCTTTTGATAGGAATTTAGATTGTTTCCAATTCTTTGTGATTGTGAATTGCACAACAATAAACACTGGGGTGAAGATGACTGGTCATGATCTATTTCTTACCTCTTCTATTTACCCAGTAGAGGGATAGCTGGGCATAGGATAGCTCAATTTCTATTTGTTTTAAATACTGCCAGATCACTTTCCACAGAGGCTGTGCCTATCTACATGACCACTAGCAATGGACAAGCATTCCAATCTCATCATATCCCCTCCAACATTTATTGCTTTCTGATTTGAGCTATCCTCAAGGGTGTTATGTGGTATCTCATGATTGTTTTAACTTGCATTTCTCTGATTGCTAATGATTGGGAGCATTTTCCCTTATGTTTATTCAGTTATCCTCCCCAGTGAAAACTTCTTTTCAGGTCTTTTGCCCACTTCCTTAGGAGGTTAACTGTTTTCTTTCTTTCTTTTTTTTTTTTGCAGGAGAGTATCATAGATTTTAGTAATTAGCCTTTTGTGTTGTGTCATTGCTAAAAATCATCTCCCCCTCTGTGGGTTCTCTTATTACTCTCCTTCAGCACACACACACACACACACACACACACACACGTGTTTTATCCTTAGTGTATCCCACTTGTTCATTTCAGGTTCACCTGTGTGTGTACCTTTCCTGTTGCAGTTAGCCTATGTATTTCCTGAGCCAAGGTTCTTAGGTTTGTCCTGATTCCTTTGTTGATGGTCGTGAGAGTTTGGGATTTTACTTCTAGGTCTGTGATCCACCTTGAGTTTGTTATTATGCATGTGATTAGGAAAGCATTTTGTTTCATTTTCAGTATCCTTTGTTTCCAGCACCACTTGTTAAAGAGGGCAACCACCTCCTACTTGATACTTTCAAGGCCCTTGTCAAGGATCAGTTGTTTATATACTAATGGTTTTATTTCTGTTCTTTTCCATGGGTCTGAGTATCTGTCATTATTCCATTACCATACTGTTTTGACCACTGTGGATGTGTAGTAGGTATTAAAGTCAGAAAAAAGTGAGCCCTCTAACTTTGTCTTCCTTCTTGAGGAGTTCTCTGCTAATTCTGGGCTTCTTCCCTCTTCATATGAAATTGGTGCTCAGTTGTTCCAATTCTTTGAAGGTGGTTTTTAGTATTTGAATATTTATAGAGTTAAACTTATATAGTTTTGGGTAAGATTGACATCTTTACTAGATTGAGTCTTCCGATCCATGAGCATGGGATGTTCTTCCATTTGTGGACGTCACTTTTGGTTTCCTATAGGAGAGTCCTGTAGTTTTCCTTTCATAAGTCTTTTTCTTTTGTTAACCATCCCTACATATGTCAATTTGTCTTTGTCTATTGTGAAGTGTACTGCCTTCTTGATCTCCTCTTCCGTGCTTGCTTTGGCAGCACATATACTAAAATTGATCTCCTCTTCCATGGTCTTGTCTGATATCTATATCTATATCTACACATATATATGTATATCAAACCAATAGACTTCTGCTTGTTAATCTTGTATCCTGCCACACTTCCATATTCTTCTATCACTGTCAGTACTACTGCTGCAGACCTTTTGGGATTTTCGTTGTATAGAATCATGTTGTCTACAAATAGTGATAGCTTCACCTCCTTCTCTCCCAGCTGGACACCTTTACTGTCCTTCCACTGCCTTATGCTGTTAACTAAGACTTTCAGTACAATGTTGTTTCAGTCCAGGTAGGCTAAAGAAACAAATCCATGGACACTCATATGTGTATAAGAGAGAGTTTTATATCAAGAGTAATTGTACATTAAGAAAGTATCCCAACCCAGTCCAGTCCAAGTTCATATGTCTGATATTAGTCCATATGTCTGATAACAATCAATAAAGTCCTCTTCAGACTCCAGAAACACATGTAATTACACTGAATGTGGAAAGATCACAGGTCAGTGGGTGCAAAGTCAATGGTAGCAGAAGTATCTCAGCACTGACAGGGATCTCCATGTTACTCCTCCAGTTCCCAGGGCTGTATCAGGGTATGTACATGTGACTTCTCCTCAGGAATGTCTCACAGGAAGTGAGCTGAGAGAGAAAAGTGTCTCCTACCTCCAAGGGTGGAAATACAGGAGCTGCCAGAGTTCTCAGGGGAAGGCCATGCCCACACAGCGGCCACATCAGCTATGACCCAATTGACAGACTACACTCCAACCCTTTGCTCTTAATTCTTTCAAGTTCCAAATTGTTACCTGATTATGTAGCTACTACAGATGTTGAATAGAAGTGTAAAGAAGCAGCATCCTTGTCTGCTCCTTTTTTCAGTGGCATTGTTCTCATATTTTCTCCATTGACTTTAATGTTGACTGTTGGCTTTTTGTATATAGCGTGTGTTAACTTGAGGAATCTTCTTGAGTGTCTAAATTAAGACTGGGTGTTGTCAAATGTTTTTTTCTGTATATATTGATATTATCATGTTATTCTTATCCTTTTTCTTTTCTTTAAAAAATTTTTTTTCTTATCCTTTTTCTTATCAATGTGGTGAATAATATTGATGGATTTTTAGATGCTAAACCATCCCTGTATCCCTGGAATGAATCCAACTTGATTTTTTTACTTACTTTTGTATTCTATCAGCCAAAATTTTGTTAAGGATTTTTGCATCTACTTTCATTAGAGATATCGGTCTGTAGTTCTCTATTTCTTGGGCTCTTTGCCCTGTTTGGGTATCAAAGTTATAATGGCTTAGAATAGAATTTAGTTTGGGAGTTTGATATCTTTTTTTATGCTCTGGAATAATTTGTGGAGGATCAGTGTCAGTGTTTCCCTGAATGTTTAGTAGAATTCTCCTGTGAAGCCATATGATCCTGGAGCTTTCTTTCATTGGTAGTTTCTTGATACCATATATATTTCTTCTTTTGCTATGGGTCTGTTGAGGTTCTTGACCTCTACCTGGAATAATATAGGGAGGGATTGTTTTTCCACGTACTTGTCCATGTCTTCCACAATGTTGAATTCATTGGAGTACAGACTCTTATAGTACTTTGTGCTTATCCTTTTAATCTTATTGGGATCTATTGTGATTTCCTGTTTCATCCCCATCCTGTCTATTGATGTTTGCTTCTCCCTTTCCTTGAGTAGACTTTCCAGTGGTGTGTTGGTTCTGTTGATCCTTTCAAAGAACCAGCTTTTTTGCTGCATTGATTTTTGTTACTGTCGCAGTCATGTACCTATGTCAATTTCATGATTGAGATGTAGGGGTGGAGTCTAGCTTGTTAATCTGGAGGTAGCCATTGAGTAGCCAATGAGGTCTCTATGTGGGCATGGCTTTCTCCTGAGAATTCTGGGAAGTCTTGCGGAATTTCCCTCATGAAGATGAGAGGCCATTTTTCCCAGTTGGGAGTCACTTAACTGACAAGATAAGATGGCGGCATCCAAGGAACTGGAGGAGTCTGAGGAGAAGCCACGTAGCCTTACCCTGATGGAACTAGACCTCTGAAGCTGGAGAAGCCATGGTGAGACCCCTGCCAGCACCCACTGACCTGTGACTTTGTGAGTCGGAAGGAGACTTTATCGACTGGTATCAGACATATGGGCTAAGATCGGACTTATGACTTTGAACTGGACTGGGTTGGGATGCTTTCTCAATGTTCCATTCCTCTTGTATATAAACCTTACCCTTATATCCATATGCATGTCTATGAATTTGTTTCTGTAGTCTACCCAGACTAGTACCTTAGGAGTGGGGTACTGGAGAACCAAATCATAAAGATGGAGAATAGATGTTTGTCTGACTTCTACCTCATGGTATTGTTTCTTCTTTGGCTAGTCAGAAGTCAGATATGTCCTTGCAGTTTACTGAATTATTTTCTGGAAACAATATGGGAAGTTAAAGTTTTGATTATTTGATTATTTTGATTATTTTGTTTGGATGCTGCCTTTGGTTATTCCTGTATGAAATGGCAAAAATAAATACTGTTAATGTATGTTTTGAGTTCAGGGGTAAAAATCTCCATTTGAATGTCTCAGAACCTGTGCTGCTCAAGGAGAATGGTTGAAGATGGTCAAATGACTGACAGAAAGCATGTATCTGTTGTGATGCCTTCAGAGACCTAATTCCATGTTTTTGTGTAAATAGAGTAGTTTAGATCAGAATATTGATAAACTTAATAAGTATTGATCTTGACTATTTTAATAGTTTAGTTTCTGATTCTATGCTGTTTATATTGTTTCTTATGCCTATTATTGTAGATATAAGGGTGCATAGAACTGTTTATTGGGAAATATGAAAAGAGAGTTTGTAAATCCAGTTGCCTCAAGCCATGCACTGACCTCTAGATGAGTTTAGGACTCAGCTTCAAAGACTTCTCTGAAGAGATTAACCCAAACTTGTCCTTAGATGGATTTAGGCCACACCTAGAAAGATGTCTGTGACGAAATTAGCCCCACCCAGTCTTTTGGAAGTACTCAGATACTGGTATTCTGAGAGATCTGTCTATGGGCCAAATTGGTTGAAGAAGGAGGAACTTTTCCTTTTTGGAAACCTTGAACAGTAGTCTGTGCTAACAGTTGGAATATGGAACCATAAAGGTAATTCCTCTCTGGAACTGAATGTTAAAGGAAACCTGTGGCAGACTGAAATGCTTGCTAGGTTTCCACCTGGATCTACTGTTTGAGACAAGTAGGAGAAATGCAGCAATAAAGAGATGGGTTGTGTTTGGCCACTGACACCTGTGGACTTGGTTAAAAAGAATAGAGAAGATGAGAGCAGGTTGACTGGTCTGAAGTTCATGACATAGTGTGAGAGGGCTAGGCGTGTTGAGAATTTCTGATGGGACCATGGTCTAAAGGGAAGGTGACCACTGGATACCCTGGTGAGGCTAAGTGAGACAGCCCACATTGAGCTGACCAGAACCCAGCCAGAAGAAGAGAAGCTGTTTGAACCTGTGAACTGGTGCATATTTCTGCTGACTTTATGGATGGCCTGTCCTGATTTGACTTTGCTAATGAATGCACACTTCACAAGGTTCCAACTGAAATGAAGATTCTTCATGTTGAAAAATATGATTGTTTCCTCAGAGCACTGGTTGATGTAAGTGGGCAATATAGAAATTAGATACCCCAAATGGGGGAATAAAAGCACGAGGTGGTTGACTTACAAACTCTAATAGGCGGGGGAATATATAGTCATAGGATTGTAGGATCAAGGTGTAGATATAATGTGACTTCAATGGTAAGGCATAGGATATTTTTTGTTTGCTTTGTACACTTACAGAATACTATTTTAAAATTATGGTGGTACATGCTGAATTGTATGCATTTTAGTTTTATCCTGTTAGGTATAGATATGATCTTGTTGTTTATTTGAAGGTTAACTATGATTACAGAGTAATATGAAAGTGTGAAATTGACAAGGGGTGGTCTGTGGTGGTCATGTACCTATGTCAATTTCATGATTGAGATGTAGGGGTGGAGTCTAGCCTGTTAATCTGGAAATAGCCATTGAGTAGTCAATGAGGCCTCTATGTGGGCATGGCTTTCTCCTGAGAATTCTGGGAAGTCTTGCAGTATTTCCCTCGTGAAGATGTGAGACCATTTTTCCCAGTTGGGAGTTGCTTAACTGACAAGACAAGATAGCAGCATCCAAGGAACTGGAGGGGCCAGAGGAGATACCACACAGCTTTACCCTGATGAAACCAGTTCTCTGAAGCTGGAGAAGCCACGTGGAGACCTCTGTCAGTGCTGAGTTGCTTATACCACCACTTAATGCTGTTGATAGACTCTGAGCCCTGGCAGCGAGGAGTCATGGCGATACCCCTGCCAGCACCGGGACTCTGCACCAACTGGCCTGTGACTTTGTGAGTCGGAAGGAGACTTTATAGACTGGTATTGGACATATGGGTTAATATTGGACTTATGACTTTGAACTGGACTGGGTTGGGAGGCTTTCTCAATTCCTCTTGTATATAAACCTTACCCTTATATCCATATGTATGTCTATGAATTTGTTTCTCTAGTCTACCTGGACTAACACAGTTACATTGTTCTCTTGTCTTCTCACTTCTTTAACTCTGTCCTGATTTTTAGTATTTCTTTTTTCTTTTTGCTATTGGATGGATTATTCTGTTGACTGTTCTAGTTGCTGGAGGTTTTTGAAAAAAATCATTTTATTGGGGGCTCATATAACTCTTATCACAATCCATACATCTATCAATTGTGTCAAGCACACTTGTACATTTGTTGTCATCATCATTCTCAAAACATATGCTTTCTACTTGAGCCCTTGGTATTAACTCCTCACTTTCCCCTCCCTCATTAACCCTTGATAATTTATAAATTATTGTCATTTTGTCATATCTTACACTGTCAAAAGTCTCCCTTCACCCACTTTGCTGTTGTCCATTCTCCAGAGAAGAGATTATATTTTTATCCTTATAATAGTTTTCCCTTTTCTATCCCACCTTTCCTCCACCCTCCCTTCACCACTTTCACCACTAGTCCTGAAGGTATCATCTCGATTGCCTGTGTTTCCATTTCCTATCTGTACCATTGTACATCCTCTGGTTCAGCCAGATTTGTAAGGTAGAATTGGCATCATGATAGTGGGAGGGTGGGGGAAGGTAAGGGAGTATTTAAGAACTAGAGGAAAGTTGTAAGTTTCATTGTTGCTACCCTGTACCTGGATGGCTCATCTCCTCCCCAAGACCCTTCTGTAAGAGAATGTCCAGTTGCCTGCAGATGGCTTTGGGTTCCCAACCTGCATTCCCTCTCATTCACAATGACATGATTTTTGTTTCTTGATGCCTGATACCTGGTCCCTTTGACACCTTGTGATCACACACGCTGATGTGCTTCTTCCATGTGAGTTTTGTTGCTTCTGAGCTAGATGACTGTTTGTTTACATTCAAGCCTTTAAGGCTCCAACACTATATATTTTGAATGCTAGGCACCATCAGCTTTTTCCACCACTTTGATTATGAACCCATTTGTCTTCAATGATCATATCAGGAAGGTGAACACACAATGATATGATTTTTTTGTTCTTTGATGCCTGATAGTTGATCCCCTCGGCACCTCCAGATCACACAGGCTGGTGTGCTTCTTTCATGTGGGTTTTGTTGCTTCTCATATAGATGGCCACTTGTTTATCTTTAAGCCTTTAAGACTCCAGATGCTATATCTTTTGACAGCTGGGCACCATCAGTTGCTGGAGGTTTTGTGATAGAATATCAGTCATAATCTCTCTTTCTTTTTCATACATGCAGTTATTGCTATCAAGCTTCTGTAGTAACTGCTTTTGCTGTATCCTATAGGTTTTGGTACGTTGCTTTCTCATTCTCATTAGTATCTATAAACTTTCCATGGTAGTTACCTAATCTGTTGTTGTGGCGGTGATGTATTTGTGATGTCAATTTCATGATTGGGATGTAGGGGTGTAATCTGGCCTGTTGATCTGGAGATAGCCAATGAGTAGCCGAGGAGGCCTCTGTGTGGGCATGGCTTTCTCCTGAGAATTCTGAGAAGGCTCGCGGTATTTCCTAATTGGAGAAGAGAGACTAGACTGAGTCTCCGAGACGATGAACTCCTGACAAGACAAGATGACAGCATGCTGATCGGTCCTGATTCCTGGAGAATGGAGGAACTGGAGGAGAAACCACATGGGCTTGCCCTGATGAAACCATACCTCTGAAGCTGGAAAAGCCACAAGAGACCCCTGCTAGAGCTGAGAAGTTTCTATCACCAGTGGCTACTGCTGATGGACCCTGAGCCCTGGAAACAAGGAGCCATGAGGGGACCCCTGCCAGCGCTGGGACTCTGCATCCACTGGCCTGTGACTTCGTGAGTTGGAAGGAGACTTTATAGACTGGTATCGGACATATGGGCTAATATTGGACTTATGACTTTGTACTGGATTGGGTTGGGATGCTTTCTCAATGTTCCATTCCTCTTGTATATAAAACTTTCCCTTATATCCATATGCATGTTTATAAATTTGTTTCTCTAGTCTACCCAGACTAGAAAAGTTGTCAATTTGAGACTTACGAGTGAAGAGATGGACTTTAACCTGTCAATAAGGTTGTAGCTTGATGATCCTAATTGAAGTAGATAAATAACTTGCTGGAGTCGGGACACACACTCATTCCTTGAGAGACATTACCAACAATGAGCCTGATAGAACTGCACTCAGACAGTGAGAGCCCTGGGAGCTGAAGAAGCCACAAGAAGACCATTGCCAGCACTGAGATGCTTCCACCACCACTAGATTCACAAGACTTTCCTCGACTGATCAGCATTTGACATCATTACATGTGTTGCATGAGTCTGAAGAGGAATGCATAGACTGGTATCAGACATATGGGCTAATATCAGGCCTATGGACTTGATCTGAACTGGGCTGGGCTGTTTTCTTAATATTCAATTATTCTTGTATGTAAAGCTCTGCTCTTGTGACTGTCCTTTTATTGATCTCCAGCTTTATGGAATGGTAATCTGAGAGGGTTGTCTGAGTAATCTGTTTGTGTTTGATTTTACTCTGGCTCAACTTGTGTTTCAGTATGTGATCTACTTTTGAAAATGAGCCATGTGCATTTGAAAAGAATATGATTTCTTTTTGCATTTGGATGGAGAGTTTTATAAATATCCATCAGGCCCAGTAGCCTAATTACAGTCTTTAACTCTGTTGCCTCCTTGCTTAGCTTCTTTCTTAGTGATCTATCTCTCTCTGATAGCTGTGTATTAAGGTCACCTACTATGATTGTTGAATCTGTGATTTAGTTTTTCATCTTTTGAATAATTTGTTTGACAAATTTCATGGGTTTCTTATTGGGTGCATATATATTTATTATGCTCACTGGCTCCTTGTCTATTTATCCTTTGAGCATGACAGAGTGCACTCCTTATTTCTTATGGTTTGCACCTTGAGGTTAATTTTGTCAGAGATTAGGATTGCAACCCCTGTTTTTTTTAAGAGTTGCTATTTGCCAGGCATATTTTGCACCAGTCTTTTATTCTTCATCTATTTTTGTCTGTGAGTTTAAGATGTGTCTCTTGCAGGCAATAGATTGATGGGTTTTGTTTTCTGAAGCAGTTTGCTAATTTTTGTCTTTTAATGGATGAGTTGGGATCATTGACATTCAGAGCTATTATCACAATCTGTGGATTTATTGCTGTCATCTTGTACCTTTTGTGTTGGATGTTTTCCTTTCTCCTTTCATATCATCGCTGTTCATGTGTGGGGCTTCATTCTTTCCTTCTTTTCTCTTGAGGCCATGTTATCTTGGTGACTGTTTTCGGCATGTTGGCTTCTGGTAGTCTCTTGCTTGTGCTTGGTGGATGTTGGTCTTTTGACCATAGTGAGTTGGCTTGGATTTTTAATAGGGTTAGGTTCTTATGATGTACTTTTTGAATCTTTTCTTGTTCTGAAAGACTCTTACCTTGCTGTCTCCTTTAATAAATAATTTGCCAGGGTAGAGGATTCTTGGGCTGGCATTTTTTTCTTTCATATTTTGGAAGATGTTCTTCTACTTTCTTTCCCTCTTCATGGTGTTTGCTGATAGGTCTGAGTCTATTCTTACCTAAGCACCATTGTATGTGACCACTTTTTTTTCTTTTTTGCTCTTAAATTTTTCTTTTTCCTTGAAGTTGGATAACTTACCTATTATGTGCCTAAGTGAGTTCTTCCTGGGTTTATTCTAATTGGTGTTCTCTCTGCTTTCTATATGTATCCGATTATCATTCACTAAGGTGGGGAATTTTGCTTCCACAAATCCCCTTACTGATTTAGCTGTTGACATCTTTGTTGTGTCTTGTTCTGGTGGACCAAATATTCGGCTATTGTTCCTCTTTATAGCATCTGTCATTTATCTCAGGTTTTCTTCTGCTTCTTTGATTATCTTGTTTGTCTTTTCCATTTGCTGAAGTGTGCCTTATGTCCTTAAGATCACTATTATGTTGGTGAGGTTTGTGATTCTGTGGTTTGCTTCTATTTCCCCATCTATTGGTTCATGTATTTCCCTTTGGTGGATGAACTTCATCCCCTCTATCTTGTACTTCATCACTTCTTTCATGGACTTCATCTTCTCTATCACTGCATTTTTATTTGGCATTGCTTCCCTCATATCCTATATGACTCCAAGAAGCATTATGAAGAGTTTTTTTTTTCATGTGGCCGATTCACATTAAATTCTTCTATGAGCATCGTTAGGCTTACAACTTCCTCCTCTGTTGTATTTTGCTTTTCTTGTTGAGCATGTTGAGGTATGTTGCTATTTGTTTGTCATTTTGGAGAAAATGGGTACCATGCTTCTGGGAGACCAACGGACCCAGTGCTCTTTCTCTGAGTGATTACTATGAGCGTTTTTGAGGACTGCCTGTGGCCTACTAACATTGTGGGTTGGACTGCTCTGTAATCTGGCAACTCAGTAGCCAGTGGCGGTGGGAGGCCTCAGTGTTTGGACTGAGGCAGGTAACTATAGATATGCCACTGGCTGGTTGGGGCAGGGTTGCAGAGTGGGCACAGACCGGGGCTGGACTGTCAGGCCACAATTTGGAGACTTTTAAAGACACTCTGTGGAGCCCAAATCTGATAGAGCCAGTTTTTACCTTGGGCAGTGGCTATTCACATTTGTTGGCTTTTCCTTTTTTTTTTATGTCAAAATCTGAGGCTGTGCTCTAGAGATTATTGTCTAGCTACCTTGTTATGTTAATGTTATGGTAATGGACAGAGTTCTTGCGGGCTTACGTTCAAAGTTACACAAAGGACCACAGCCTGGAATTGAAAGCTTATCTTTCCTTTTTATAATAGGCTTATGGGGTGCCCTGGTAATGGGGCTGTGCCATGCTGTCCTTCAGGGTAGGTGGACCAGTTTAGTTGAGTGGGTTTGGGGCTGACGGGATCTGAATTCCCCCAGGTTGCACTCCTGTGTCAATTTGGCTCGATCCAGTTGTGCATTGGGGAACTGTGTTTTGTCACAGGTAAATATCCCAGCAGCTCTCCAAGTGCTACAAATTATTGTCTATCTATTGTTATCCACACTGGGAGGTGTGGACCTGGAGAGAGGCAGAGAGGGGATGGCTGATGTAATCACTCTGTTCCTGGCCAGGGAGGAAGTTTCAAACTCCTAGGCTGCACGTGCAGGGTGGATAGCAGTAGGGGGACTCTGGCGTGAGGTCTTTTGGTCTTTTGGTTCTCTTTGAGTCTGGGATTATGACCACTTTGGACAGTAGCCTAGGAAAATTATCGCTCACTGCAGGTCTAGGGTGCATGACGGGGTGACAGATGCCATCCTTTTGGACCTGGCAAGGGATTAGTAGAGCCTGCAGGCAGTCGCAGTGAACTTAGAGGATTTCAGTGTATTCTAGAATTGAGTTGTGGGTGAAATTAGGTGGAGATTTGACCCATACCCTAGTACACTCAATCTATTTTTAGCACCCAGCTTCCAGTACTGACCTCCTTACTTCTTAATTTTCTAGTTTAACTGCAGGAACACCAGTCGGGTGATTCTACCTAGACCCATATCCTGTTTAATAGGAAAAATACATTAGTATTTAGAGTTATTAATTTTAGGGGTATTTATTTATTTTAGGGGTATTTAGGGGTTCAGAAAAAGCAAACACATATGCATATATAGAGGTGTGAAGTATTTACATGGTGTGAAGTATTGAAATGGTTGAAATCTAGATGAAGGGAATATGAAATTTTTATATTCTATATATCATTGCAACTTTTCTCTAAGTTTGAAATTATTTACAATAAAAATTAAATGCAAAAGATTGAACATCATCCTTGACCAGACAGAAACTCTGGGTATGAAATCCAGAGATATACAGAAAGAACATTACTCACTGTGTCAGAAAATTCTAGAAGAGGATTTGGGTCTTAAATTAAGGAAAATTCTTCATTTTGAGGAACCCTGGTATTCTTAGTTTCCCACCTATTTGCAGGAACTATTAAAGGACACTTGGTGGTGTAATGGTTACAAGTTGGGCCGCGATACACATGATTGGCAAAGACTGAGCTTTCTATTCCCATAAACAGTTACAGTTTCAGAAACCCACTTTGGGGTGGCTATGACTCAGCACTGACTTGGTGGCAGAGTTTGTTTTCTTGGTTTATTAAAGATGAACAGAGTTACAATACTAAGGAAGCCTAGCTAGAACCAGACAGAAGATTATACCCTGTGTTCTCCACATTGAATCTAGACCTTGGGTCCTTCTCCCACCATCGATAACCTTGAGATTTGACTTTGATCTTTGTCCTCTGTTAACTCTTATGTTATCATTGGCACTTAGGTCTGAGACCTGAGACCCAGTTCCCTATTCAGTTTTTCCTCAATTCAGACTATATGAAAGCTTTCACCATTAATACCCCACTTATTGGAGTCTCTCATTTAGGTCTTGGCTAACCATTTCATCTTCAGTTCACTGACATAAAAATAAAACCTGTAACCTAAAGAAAAGCATTTTATTGTGAATTCAGTGAAGCTTACAGAGCAGATAAAATTTCCATTCATTAAACAATTAATACAGATTTTGTTTCATCTAATTGACTATAATCTCCACAATGTAACCACCTTTTCTACTTCTTCCTTTTCTCTTTTAATTCTTCTCTCTTCTTAGCCCTTCTGAACTTTGTCTATGGTTAAATACTTCCCCTTTCATCTGTTAAGCATTTCATTGTCACTGTGCCCATACCAAGATTGCTTCTTTGGAGCTTAAGATGGCGAGACTTTATCTAACATAATTTGGTCATATTATCAGGAGATACCAGTCCCTGGAGAAGGATGAAGAGCTACAACCAAAATGATGGCTTTTGACAAGATGAACTGACACGACAGCAACAATGGGCTCAAACATAAGAGCAATTGGGAGGATGGACGACGATAAGAGCCCGGGACTGGATGATGCTTCTTCTCTTATATATGGGGATGCTATGAACCAGAACTGACTGGGAGACATCAACCAACCACCACCACCACATCATGTTTTAGATTTTAAACCTAGACTTCTGTTAACATTTATACCATCAGCACTCACACGACTTTGATCCAGGGTCCAGGTTCTCTGTTGTGATTTCCACCATCAATTTTGCTCATTAGAATACTTAAACCAGGTCTTTGAAACAATTCTGACATCACAGTCTAGGGTATTAATCAATTCATGTTTGATATGAATTTAACCGTATCTTTTATACTAATGTCTGTGAAATCTTCAAAAATTCTCTGGTCCAACCTGAATATTGGGCATTATGGCAGACAGAATAAAGACCCCTGTTAGATTTTTCACACACACACACACACACACACACCTCTAAGATAATACATTTGTGTTATTTAAAACCAGTAGATTTGTGTAATAGAGGCCTAATGCAGACAACTTTAAAATATTCCACCATAGATGCTCACTTGGCTGATATTCAAACCACATCCTTGTTAACTCTTCCATCATTGATGTCCCTCTGATCTTACCTTGTACTCAGGAATTGTTTATCTGTTTCAGTTAATGGATTCTGATCTAAATCTGGAATACAGTGTTTTGAAGGTAGAAGATTAACAATTTCTTTGGATCTTCATATTAAATTTGAGGTTCACCCTTCTTAGGATAATTTGTGTCTGAATCTTTCCTTACCTCAACTAATTCTTTCTCCATCATTGTCCCTCTGGTCTGTACAGCAGTGACTTAGCTAAATCTCCCTCTTTTTGTGTGTTTGGCAAATAAGAATATCTGTGAATACTTCCAACTTTAGTGCTCCTTCTATGTGAATCTACCCTTGATGGGTCCGGAGAGGGTCAGCGAACCCACCTTAGGCCTCCGAAGGGAAATACGACTACTTGAGATGCAAAAGCAGCAAAAGGAGTTTATTAACTAACTCGAGTTAGGGCTTGTTACACGTTGCCAGACCAGAACAACTCAGTGACTTGTGAATTAAAGAGAAAGTTCATTAAAGAGAAAGATAGAGAAAAATAAAGTAGGAAGAAGAAGAAAGATCTGCACAGGTTGAGGGAGAGACCAAATCCTATGCAGGGGCCATCCCCAGAGAGAGATGGGAGGAGGCAGCCCCGACAGCTTACAGGCTCGGGTTTTTATGGGGCTGAATAAACAAAACTTATCTCGGTAGCTTTGCAAGCAAGTTGCAGTTACAGAAGCAGAATTCTGCAATTAGCGTTAGCACCAAGGCTATCCCGGGAACACAGTGTATGGAGCCTTTTGACACTTTACAGATTAGGGTTGAGACACTCAGGGAGCTCAGAAACATCCCAGTCCTATTACAGATATGGGTTGAGGCACTCAAGGACAGGCAGTTACTGGAACTCAGAATCATCCTAGTTTTAAAACGGTTCTTGTGTGGCTAATAGTTTAGCCATTCCCAACACCCTAACCCTCACTTAACACTTGTGGCATGAGTGCTTATCTGGACTGACCCTAAATTAAGGTCTTTGTTAATTCTTCTATCATCACTTCTTCTTTGACATAGGTAGTGAGCCTTTATTTACTATATCATCTTTAATGATTATCTGGTGGCATAGTGTGTTATGTGTGAAGCTGCTAACCAATGTCTATTCCTTGAAGATTTAAAGTATCAGAAACTCAAAGGGTCATTTGACACTGTTCTGGAGTCAGTATGAGTTGGAATTGATTTGATGACCGTGAGTTTGGAACCCTGGTGGCATAGTGGTTCGGAGTTGGGCTGCTACCTGCAAGGTCAGCAACTGAAAACCACTAGCTGCTCTGTGGGAAAAATAGGAAACTGTCTATTCTCCTAAGGAGTTGCAGTGTCAGAAATCCACATGGGAAATTGTGGTAGTTGCATCATCTGTTGTCAATTTGAGACTTAAGAGTGGAGGGGTGCAGTCTAGCCTGTCAGTCAGGTTGCAGCCTCATTTGGAGGCACTAAGGATAGACATAGCTCACTGGAAGTACGGCACACACCCACTCTCTGTGAGACAGTTCCATTGACAAGAAATATAGAGCTGTGCTAGGGCTCTGGAGCCAGAGGAACCATGTGAAGACCTCTGCCAGCACTGAGATGCTTACACCGCCACTGAATCCACAAGACCTTCCAGCCACTGGCCTGTGATCTTCCTACATTTGGTGTCATTGCATGTGTTTCGTGAGTCTAAAGAGGAATTTATTGATTGGTATTGGACATATGGGCTAATATTGAACTTAAGGTCTTGATCAGGACTGGACTGGGGTGTTTTCTCAATAGTCAACTGTTCTTATACACATATTTGAATATCTCTGGATTTGTTTCTCTAGTCTAACACACACAGCATTCTACCCTGTCTTATAGGATAGCTACGAGTTGGGGTTGCCTCGACAGCAGTGAGGGTTTTTTTGTGTGTGTGTGTGAGTGTTTAGGAATATATTTCAAAATTGGTTCTAATTTAACATCTCTACCTTCAAAACCTCTGTGGAATGACTTAGAAACTAGACTACTATTCTGTTACCAGTGCTCCTCTGATTTAACCTTGAAGCAGGGTGTTTGTTAAATCTTACCTAGGTATACATTCTGGGGGGGAGCAAGACTGGGCTTTCTACTCGCATCAAGATTTACAGTCTCAGCTGCTATGTGTCGAAATGATGAGTTTGATATATCTGATGTGAATATATATTATGATATACATATTATGATACATATCATAGGAATCCTTGATTCCTAGAGCTTTCTTAACTATTGCACCTTCAAAACTCCTCTCTTTGTAGCTACAGGTCCCATTTGGGCTGACTTCCAGCCTACCTTTTGTTAAGTCTTATAAAGTCAATGCCCCTTTGGTTTTGCCTTGAACCTCTAAGGCAGGTTTAAAAAGTTCATGGAAAGATAGAATTAAAAGTTCATAGAATTTTCCCACAAACTTTTTTGAAGCCTTCTCACATTAAGTCTCAATTATATAGAGTCACTGTGAGTTGGTACATGTATGCACATGTATTTATGCTTGTGCTCTCCCACTACAAAGATCACATATGCCCAGGGTAAGTAAAATGAGCCTCAGCCCAGCTTAGTAACAGATTTACACTGGTCCTTCAGTCTTAGAAGGAACCAATGGAAGGCTGCATAGGCTGTGAAGCCAGGGCTGTGAGAGTCAGTTGAGGATGAACCTTGTCTCTTGGAAAGGAGGGTAATGAGTGGCAGACCAGGTAGAGTTATGTGTATATGTCCAAGGATTCTTTACCCAGATGTTTTAGAACTGGTTTTTCCAAAGAGAAATCTAGAAATCTACTATTTGACCTTACTACTTTATCTCTCACTTCTATGGAAAAGCATCCCCCCTCCCCCTGTGTCAAGCACATTTGTAAATATGCTACCATGATCATTTTCAAAGCATTTCTCTTTCCACTTGAACCCGATATCAGCTCCCCATTTCTTCCCCCTCCCCCTCCCTCATTGAACCCTTGATAAGTTATAGATTATTCTTTTCATATCTTACATTGTCCTCTGTCACCTCTCATCCACTTTTCCATTGTTGGTCCCCCCTGGGAGGGGGTTATAGATTGATTGATTCTTGTGATCTATTCCCCCTTTCTACCCCACCCTTACCTCCTGGTATCTCTACTTTCATTGTTGACCCTGAGGGGTTTGTCTATTCCAGATTCTCTGTGTTGTGGGCTCTTACCTGTAACAGTGTGCATGTTCTGGTCTAATCCTATTTGTAAGGTAGATGTGAGGTCATGATAGTGAGGGGGGGTGGGGGGGGAGAGGAAGGAAGCACCAAAGAACTAGATAGAGGTAAGTTGTGTTTCACTGGTGCTATAATACACGCTGCAGTCATTTCTTCCCTGTGATCTCTTTGTGAGGGGATGTCCAATTGTCTACAGATGAGCGTTGGGTATCCACTACATGCCCCCTCACATTCACAATCATTGGGTATGATTTTTTTTCTGAGTCTTTGATGTCTGATACTTGACCCCATTGCCACCTCATGATCACTCAGCCTGGTGTGTTTCTTCCGTGTGGGCTTTGTTGTGTCTCAGCTAATGATCATTTGTTTACCTTCAAGCTTTCTTTACCACATTTGCTGTGCACCCATTTTATCTTCAGTGATCATGTTGAGAAGGTGAGCATCACAGAATGTTGGATTATTAGAACAAAGTGTTCTTGTGTTGGGGGAGAACTTGGGTTGAGGCCCAGTGTCGATATGCAACCTTAATTCTTGACATCTAAAATATACAAATGAACATATGCAAATTTAACCTGATTAATCAGGTCAAAACCATAATAGTAAGAGGAGGAAATATTAAAGAACTAGAGACTAGTTATATGGTTCATCAATGCCATCCTGCACCCTGGATTTATCACCTCTTCTGTGTAGGCCTTCTGAGAGGGACTGTCCAATTATCTTACAGGTAAGTTTTGGGTCTCCATTACTTCCACTTCCAATCATATTGCTTTGGTTGTTTGTTTTTGAATGTCTGATATCTCTTCCCATCGACACCTCATGATCACACAGGCTGGTGTGTTTCTTCTATGTGGGCTTTCCTGCTAGATGGCTACTTGTTTAACCATAACTCTTTAAGACCCTAAACATTGTATCATACCATGCCACGTTACTAGAACAAACCATTATTGTGCTGAGTTATGATATAAGTAGAGGCCCAAAGTTCATTTGCTTCCTTGTTGTATTTGCTTATGCATACATATATAAACAAACACACACATATTTTTTTTCTTCTTTTCCTTCTTATCCCACTATTATGTTTACCCATCATTCACTTCTCAGTAATTCCTCTCACATACACTTCAATTAATAAAACATGACAAGGAAAACTACACCCACCTTGTCATCAGTTTTAGAACACTTACTATTTCCCTGTACCCATCATTATTGGCTCTCTATTAATACCGCCCCCCCACCCCATACCTCACAGTCTCCATGAGATTGCCTATTCTACCCTTCTTGTATAGATAAACACCGAACCAAACACACACACACACACACACACGCATACAGAAACCATACAGAGAGTCACAAAGTCTGACAGGGATCCTGACTCGAAGCAGATGAATATCTCTCTGTTAAATAGAGAGAAGGACATGTTATAAACCATCAATTCTGTCCCCATTTCTTTCAGGGTTATATCCTGGGTCATGCATACCTAGCAACACATACACCCTTTTAATCTTCAGTATTTGTGTCCAAAAGGCCAGCATCTTAAAATTCTCCATTGCTATTCCTTCATTCAGGGATGGAGTGGTCTAGTGCCCCCCTTCCCCTTCCCCTTAGACTTTCAGTGTGGCCCCCTTGTGAGCAATCCCTAAGCAGTTCAGATGGGCTGCCAAGTGCTGCTCTCCCCCACCCCCCACCCCGTAGCTCTCACCACTGGTCTGTTTCTCTTCCCTTTTGATTTTTCTCCATGCGGGCAGGTCAGAGTGTGCCCTCTCCATGAGTTTCAGGGCTGTCCTCTGCAGCACTGTCATCTAGAGGGGAGGCCAGCTCTGCAGTCATTTCTGGGAATGAGCCGTCTCTGAGAAAGCATATTGACCTCGAGGATTGACACACCAGAATGAGGTCTACTCTCACTCAGAAAGAGACAATTGTAAAGTTGATTATGGCAAATGTTCTAATATCCCTCTTGACTCATGTTAAAGCTATTTCATTTTTTAATATTTTCTGCTTTCTTTTTGATTGAGGTTTTTCTCTGTTTTGTAATAGTTGTTGGGTGTTTTTTGGTTTGTGTTTCATATGATTTTCTTTATATGAAATTCAGGATTAGTAAATCTAGAGAAACAGAACTGGATTAATTACCTAGGAACAAGGAAAGGGAGGTTAGGGGGGAAATGAAGAGTTAACAATAATGCATAGGAGAAGATAATGTTCTGAAATTGATTGTACTGATGATTGCACATTTCTTCATATGACTGAATGATTAAATTTTATGATGTGTGATTCATATGCCAATAAGACTATTTTAAAAAGTAAGAAAAAAATTCTATCATCGGATCTCCAGTTTTGTTTCAGTTTCCAAGACCATACTTTCCATCTACTGAGCCTTCCACTTTGTTCCCAGCTTTCCCATGTCAATCACCAGTAACTATCAAATATTTTTGATTATATGTTTGGTCAATTTGAGACTACAGAGTTTGATAGAATTCTACAATTTTTTTATCACTGATTTTAATTATAAATATTTAAATTTTAAAAATAGTTGTATTACCTGGACTTTGTTGTAGGTATATGAATATTATCCTATCACAGACAACATTGCACTTTTAGGTAAATCTTAAACATTTTTCTTTGATGAGGAATGGAATGTCATTCCTCTTTGTCATTCCAAGTGTGATAGGTAGATTTTTTTTGTGCCAACATGGGCAAAGAAGATAGGTAGGTTTGTTGTGACAACATGGCCAATGAACACAAGTGAGATCAATTAAAGGGTGGATATATAAATGGCTCAGAGAGCCTCATCTTTTTCCTCTCTTGTTTAGCTCTTCAGATAATCTGGTGGCCTTGTTTGTCCTATGCCTCGATTTGCAAGCTACACTACCTGTGCGACACCTAATACATGGACCGTGTCGCTGTGAGTTGAGGTTCCTTCAAGCCCTGCTTCGACATGCTACTGGAATATACATCTCTTGAGCTGGGGACTGTCAGACCCTGTCATCTGGCTGCCTGTTGGTGACCTGCTGTGCTGTTTGCTGTTTGTGGCTGGATAGCCTGAATTGCTCTACAGAGGACTACTCGGTGGCCCAAAAGACTTGAAGGGCTGCCAGTGTACTGGCAATAATATAGAACTTCTTCAGTTTAGTAGGAATATCTCGACATGCCCCACACCACTGGCCCCCTAGAAATTTTACCGAGGTGAAGGGTGTTTGAATCTTCATTGGGTTAATTTCCCAACCTCTTGTATGCTGATGTTGTACTAATGAATCTAAAGTCTTGGACGCATCCTCCTTAGTTGGTCCAATCAGCATAATGTCATCAACATAATGGACTAGTGTGACGTTTTGTGGAAAGGACAGGCAATCAAGGTCCCTTTGGACTAAATTATGGCACAGAGTGGAAGAGTTGATATACCTCTGGGGGAGAGTTGTGAAAGTGCATTGTTGCCCCTGCCAGCTGAAGGAAAACTGCTTTTGGTGATCCTTCAAGACTGGCATGGAGAAGTCATTGGCCAGATCAATAGCTGCATACCAAGTAACAGAAGTATCAATTTGCGCAAGCAATGAGACCACATCTGGAACAGCAGCTGCAATTGGAGTCACCACCTGGTTAAATTTATGATAATCCACTGTCATCCTCCAGGATCCATCTGTCTTCTTTCCAGGCCAAATAGGTGACTTAAATGGGGATGTGGTAGGAATCACCACCCCTGCATCTTTCAAGTCTTTGATGGTGGCACTGATCTCGGCAATCTCTCCAGGAATGCAGTACTGCTTTTGGTTTGCTATTTTCCTAGGCAATGGCAATTCTAATGGGGTCCACTTGGCCTTTCCCAACACAATAGCCCTTTTTCCACATTTCAGGGATCCAATACATGAGTTCTGGCAGTTACTAAGTATGTCTACCCCAATGATGCATTCTGGAACTGGGGAAATAACTATAGGATGGATTCAGGGACCCACAGTGAGGAGTACCTGAGCTAAAACTCCATTAATAATTGACCTCCATAAGCCCCCACTCTGACTGGCAGATCTTTGAAACCCTTTGAGTCTGCTGGAATTAGTGTCAGTTTAGAGCCAGTGTACAGTAATCCCCGAAAAGTTCGATTATTTCCTTTCCCCCAATGAATAGTCACTCTTGTGAAAGGGTGCAGGTTCTTTTAGAGAAGACTAGAAGAAAGAGTAAAAGCATAATCCTTCGGTGATGTAGCAGGGTCCTCCTTCAAAGGGTCCCAGCCTTCCCCTCTTTCAAGGGGTTGTGGGTCTGTAAACTGACTCGGGTCTGGGAATTAATTTAGTGATTGTGATGTCTATCCTGCTGTAAACTTGATCTAGCATTCTTCTGCCTGTATAGATCACATAAATATTTAGTAGGGTTCCCGTGCATTTCACTCCTAGGGACACCGTGACTAAGTAACCAATGCCATTAGTCCACATGAGACAGGCTGCTTTGACTACTACAGAAATCTTGCTGTCTATTATAACCACGTCCATCCTGTCTCTGTTGATTCAGTGCTGACACTTGTCCTCTATCACCACGGAGTCTAATCAACACCATCCTGGGGAAATGTTGGAGTTCACTTAAGGCAGTTCCCACAATTAATCCTGGTGCACACAACATAGCGATTATAGGAGTCTTCAAAGATGCTGGGGGCCCACCTCACAAAATTATTCCTTATGGATGTGGTGAAGGGTATGTCCCCAGGACACCCCCTTTTGGGGTCTATGGGAGTATCCTGCTAGATCCATTCCATCATACCAATTTCCCTCAGCTTTTGGATGCCTTCTTCTACAGTGTACCAAGGTAGGTCAGGCACCTCAAGTTGGTCTAATTTAGGCCATCTGGCAGCCCATGCCCCAGCGAACCAGCCAAATAAGGAGTTGGATCCTCTCTTAGCCTCTCTCGCTGAGACATTGAAAGAAGAGTCTGTGCTTAGGGGTCCCATATCCAGAAACTCAGACTGGTCCAATTTTACATTTCTTGCAACAATATCCCACACCATCAGTAATCATTCCCCAGGGACATTCCCCAGTCTTCTGCTTGTATGTATTTGAAAGCTCAAGTGAGCAGTTCTTTGTGACTATAACCTGCTTCTTCTTCAGTAATCATCTCAACCTCACCTTTAGGAACTTTTGGAGCCTTAATTTTATTTACAGGTCTAGAATAAATTATTGGGGGTGATGGTGTTTCCTGGGTGTTCTCAGCACTATCTTGTAATATATCTCCCTCAGGCAATGTTACAGATGCAACTCCACCTGGCATTTCACCTTGAACAGTTTGGTTAATCTGCTCAGGTGTGAGTTGTTTTGTTAATAGTGGATTATTACCTTCAACTGGGATGGGTGGATCTATTCAATTGTTTCTAGAGGCTCACTATCTTTCTCTTCTGGATCATCAGTTCATATGTTCCCATCCCATGTTTCAGGGTGAAAACTTTTTCCTATTAATGCCCTCACTTTGGCTTCAGACACGGCTCTAGTTCTGCCATTCGGCTGACGTTGTAAATCAGCCACTTGCATAATAAGATTCTGGACCTCGTTCTCAGCAATGTCAGTTCTATTATTAGAGGAGAGAAGGCTCTCCTTTGCAGCACAGGCGAAAACTTTTAAGTCTGTAAGTCGGCACCTGAGGTTCGCTGTCATCTTGTCTTATCAGTTAAGCAACTCCCAACTGGGAAAAATGGCCTCTTATTTCCATGAGGGAAATACCACAAGACTTCCCAGAATGCTCAGGAGAAAGCTTTGCCCACACAGAGGCCTCATTGGCTACTCAATGGCTTTCTCCAGATTAACAGCCTAAACTCCACCCCTACAGCTCAATCATGAAATTGGCATCACAAATACATGACCACCACAAACACTAATAGCAAAGTTCAAAAAGAAACCAAAAAGCAACAAATGCTGATGAGAATATGAGAAATTGGAATCCTCGTACATTGCTGGTAGGATCATAAAATGGTACAAACACTGCACTGGGGAAAACAGTATGGCACTGAAAAGTTAGAGACAGAAATTCTGAAAGTTGCAGCTTCCTGAAATCTTCGGACCCCTCCCTCCAGCTGGCTCTAGGGCAGCACCTAAGACTTGGGATTGCCAGCCTTCTTTTTGGTGGGCTTGGGATTTATAGTCATTGAAAACCTAAATGCCATATTCAACAGGTCACGGATGGGGGTTTGAGGGCCATTCACAGCTTTTTAAAGTTTCTTATTAAATATTGATAGCTGACTGAGTTGTAAAGTGAGTGGCTAAGACAGTAGTTTCTGCCAGAGAGGCAGGGGTTAATTTAGTAAACTTGTTTAAGGGTTAAGGCAGGCCTGAAAGAAAAGCTTCGGGACTTTTATCTGGCTGCTGAGTAATTTTTGCAGTTTGTTGAAATTAATTGCTTTATCAGAGAGGGCATGTAAGCTTGAGTAAGGTATTGGAACTCCCTAATAAAGGTGGTAGGGTTTGTGAGAAAATACCCAGCAGCTTTTCACAAAGGCGGTAACTGAGGGGCTTGGGAGGCTGTGGGTGTTGCCTTAAAGGAGGCTGAGTAGGGAGGGAACAGCAAGGGGAGACGCCAGGGAGTCCGATGGGTTTGATTTTGGAGAGGAGACTGGTGTTGGAGGCTCAGTGCCTCTGGGAGAACACAAGAGTTAGAGGCACAGTTGCCTGGGCTTTGGGGAGCTGAGGGGGTAGTGGAGGGAGGCAATGGTGAAGGGTACCCGGATTATGGCAGAAGTTGGGAAGGGGCCTGAATAGGCTGCAGGTTGAGGGAGCAGGGTGGTCTGGAGTTGGGGAAGTTTCAGAGGAGCTTGAGCAGCCCCAGGATTGCAAGAGACACAGAGGGAGTGCAGGGGTGAGGCAGGAGGGAGAGACAGCGCTTCCAGGGAATCATAGGGGGAGGTTGTTTTGTGCAGCAGCAGGAGATAAGAGGAGTTTGAAAGAGGAGTTCTGAAGAGGCTGCCTGGGATCAGGGCTGGGCGACAAGGAGGCACACAGAGAAAGATGAGGAGAGCAGAGAAGGAAAGAATTTGAACACACAAAACCTCAGACCACCTGTAGATTTGGTGACACAAATTGTCAAGGTTGGGGACAATGTCTGGCCAGCGCAACCCAATTTCCAATTGGTATTGAGGCCACACTTGGTTACAGAAGACCAGGCACTTAGGGCAAACGTCTGGGGCCAGGCAGGGCTCAGTCAGAGTTAGGGGCTCAGTGGGAGAGTCCTGGATTCTCTGAGCAGAAGGGTAGAGAGTGAACTTCCCATGGCATCTTAAATGGCAGGGAGCACGGACAGAGGAGAAGGACGTTTCTGGTCCCTGTCCACGCCCGTCAGTCAGGAGGTGGCTCAGTAACCCGGAGATGCATCCCAGTCAGAGTTAGGGGCCCAGTGGGAGAGTCTTGGACTACTCAAACAGGAGGGTTTCCCAGCGTGGGTCCATGGCTTGAGCCAGTAGATGAGGAACCCGGAGGAGTGACTGTAAAAGGCACCCAGGAAGATAGGGGGAGAGGACCTGGCTTTCTGGCCGGCTGAATAGAGGGGTGACGGAGGCCTTTGTTCAGAGTGAGAAACTGAGGAAGATAATTCTGGGCGGAGTTACTGCAGAGCTGTGGACCTGAAGTACCTGCAATTGACAGGCCCAGTGCTAGCGGCAGGAATCCCAGAACATAAACATAGACTAAGGGCTGGGGGAGGAAAATACTCACTGGTAGATGGAACGGGTGGCAGCTGAGAGGTCCTAGTCGGAGGAAAGGGGGGTGGAGGAGAGAGGGGCGCCACACTCGCCCAAGGGTAGACGGGGGCGCGTCAGACACCTCTTACTCCTCCCGGGTTTCCCGCACCAAGATGAGAGAGGTAGAGACGGAGCCGCAGAGAGGAGACAGAGCTCAGCTAGGGATGAAGAGGATATGCTTTATTGACAGATGTGAAGGACTTTTGGAAAGGGAAGGGACAGAAGAGGGAGAGAGAGAGAGAGAGAGAGAGAGAGAGAGAGAGAGAGAGAGAGAGAGAGAAGAGCATCTTGAGCTCCTGGGCGGTTCCGTGGCCCGAGAGTTAGGCCAGGGAAGCCGCACCCCAGTATTGGGGCGGCGGGACATATATAAGGCTTGAACCAAGGACATATTTACCAATAAGTGGATGCGGCTTTCTGATGTTGCTGTTGCAGGGTCTGAGTCAGGCTATGGTTTGTGAGAACGCAGATCCGCCTCCTGGAGCACTGAGAGAAGAGGCTGTACAGACTCGGCTCTGAGAGATAAGTTCTGTGAAGGCGCTGTGCCCTTCGGGGAGATAAGCTCTGTGAAATGCCAGTGAAAGGGTTTACAAAGTTCACCAGGCTGTTCATCTCTTTTCTGGTGAGGCTGACACAAAAGGGGTACAAGGGGCTGCCCAGTCTAGGGGGCTGCCTGGTTCGACCCTGGCCCATACACTTTCCCGCTAGTAGGTATATTAGGAAGCTTCAAACAGTTCATAGAAAAATGGAATTGCAATAAAAATTATCTTTTTATAGCCCGCTTGTATATCCTGGAGAATAAGAGCTGTGACACAAATAGATATATACATACCAATGTTTATATGAGCACTATTCACAATAAGCAAAAGATAAAAACAACTTAAATGCTCATCAACAACTCAATGGATAAACAAACTGTGGTACATATGAAATGTTAAAGAATAACAATAAAGCTGATCCCTGGTGGTGCAATGGTTGTGTGCGGGGTTTCGGCCCACAGGTTTGATGGTTCAAATCCAGCAGCAGCTCTCCAGGAGCAAGACTGGGCTTCCTACTCCCACCAGGGCAGTGAAGTGAATAAAACAAAAAGAAGAACAATAAATCTGCAAAACACTTTAATACATGATTGAGCCTGGAAGATACTATGCTGAGGGAAATTGGTTGCAAAAGTATAAATATTGTATGAGATTATTGTTATAAAAAGTCAAGAAGAGGTTTAAGGCTGCTTGACTGCCATCATGAATGACACAATAACCATCTGGACCAGGAAGTTCATGACCAACCGACTACTTCAGCGAAAACAGATGGTCATCAATGTCCTTCACCCTGGGAAAGCAACAGTGCCTAAGACAGAAATTCGTGAAAAAAAACTAGCCAAAATGTACAAGACCACACCAGATGTCATTTTTTTGGTTTGTTTTTGTTTTTGGGGCATCACTGCCTCTGGCGGTCGTGGGCGCCACCCAGTGCTGCTCCTGAGAGCCGCCATTGGATTTGAACTGCCAAGCCCGAGGGCCGCAGTCCCACACTCAACCACTTATGCCACCGGAGCTCCACCCCCAGATGTCATTTTTGTATTTGGGTTTGGAACCCATTTTGGTGGTGGCTTCGACATGATTTATGGCTTCGACATGATTTTGGCTTCGACATGATTTATGATTCTTTGGATTATGTAAAGAAAAATGAATCGAGGGCTGAACCCTGGTGGCTTAAGTGGTTGAGTGCGGGACTGCGGCCTGCGGGCTTGGCGGTTCAAATCCAGTGGCGGCTCTCAGGAGCAGCACTGGGCATCTCCCATGACCACCAGCAGGCAGTGATGCCCACAAAAAAACACAAAAACAAAACAAACAAAAAAAGACAAATGAATCGAAACACAGATTTGCAAGACATGGTCTGTATGAGAAGAAAAAGACCTCAAGAAAAAAACACAAGGAACACAAGAACAGGATGAAGAAAGTCAGGGGGACTGCAAAGGTCAACGTTGGTGTTGGCAAAAAGAAAGAATAAAGATTCAGTGACTTGATCTGCACTGGTTATGTGGATTTTTCACCAGAGAATTAATAAACTATAAAATCTTTTATGTTTCTGGTTGTCTTAGAAATTAGATTTCTGATGTTTTTGCAGATTTATATCAACACTCAAGTTCACATGTTGGTTGTGCCCCATGAAGCATTTAGAGAAACTGTTGTATACACTAGCTGTATCTGTCTGGATTAAGATCTTGCCTGTTTGCTTGATGGGTAAATCAGTGGTTTATGAATTAAGAGTCTGGAATGGGAGAGTCTAGATCATCAAAGCTTTTAAAATTTGGTAACAATGGGGGTATATAAAATTTGATAGCAATAAACTATGTTTCTGAATATACAACAACAAAAAAGAAAAGGTTTAAGCCAAAAATAAATATTCTTTTATGATTACAAGGTGTGACTAGAGTGTCCCTTAGAGACATGGATGGTGAGACTTCATCTTACGTGCTTTGGAGTGGGATCCGGAGAGACCAGTCCCTGCAGAAGAGCCTGTTGGAAGAGGGGCAGTGAAAATGAGGAAGGCCCTCAAGGAGATGGATAAACACCATGGCTGCTACCAAAGGGCTCGAGCATTGGAACAATTCTGAGAAGAGCACAGGACCAGGATGGCTTTGTTCTTTTGTGCATGGGCTTGCTATGGGTTGGAGCTGGCTCAACGGCACCTAAGAACAAGCTTCTCCCTAAGGAATATTCCATAATTCTTTTTAAAAGATGATTGATTAAATTCCTATCAAGCTATTTGCATAGAGAAGTATGAAATTGCAGGGATAAGTGTCACTTGAGGATGTGGTTGTGGGTTCAACCTAGGACGAATGGAATAAGATGAACACTACTCAGAGGACCGTGTACAGAGATGTCATGCCAGAGAACCATAGTACTCTAGTCTCTGTGGGTGAGGATGGCTTCTACAAATAATCCACTGTGTATTTAACAGAAGAACTTTCTCTTTCTAAAGTGCTTCAATACTGTGACCTCAAATTCCAGGGATTGAAAATTCTTAGTCCCTTCTCAACTGAAAAAAGGTATTTCCATCTTACAGGTGAAAATTGAGATTCTGAAGCCCACATAGATATGCCCAAGTGTTGTATGATTTCCCATTACAGGAAATTCTGTTACCAAATCAGATGTGATTATGTTTTTAGAGGAAGACTTTAGAAGCTAGAAAAAGAAACCCCTGAGTTTTGGGTTTTATTGGTAAGAGGGTAGGATGAGAACAAATGGGAGATGAGTAAGACTTCCCTGAGTCACTGAGAAATGGAAATCTTTCAAACTCAGAAATATCTTCCCAGATATATGGAACTTTAGTGGTAACTCCTTTTAGTACATGTGCTGCCAAAGGGAGCATAGCGCTAACTTCTTGTGAGTTATTTTCTCACAGTGATGATGTGAGAATCACTGTGAGAAAATAGCAATCTAAAGTCACCCTTCTGCTTATTTTACTATCCATTTTACTTGTCATTCTTGTGCAGTTTGCTTGTAGTGGTGACAAGTTGCACTGTGATCCACCATGTCAGCAGGTGGAAGGTCCCTGGGAGGAAGAAGGCACGCTACTCCCCTGACCAGGTCGTCTGGGAAGCTGAAGGGGCGGTTCTGCCCTGTCCCGTAGAGTCACTGTGAGTCAGCATCAAGTCAACGGCAGCGGGTTGACTTTTTGTTGTTTGGGACTGTAGTGGTGTCATGGGCTGATACCTTTAGGTTCCAGGGTTCCTATCCACCAGTCTCCACAGGAGAAAGAAGAGTCCTTTTTGCTTCTGTCAACATTTACAGCTTTGCAAACTCACAGAGGCAGTTCTACCCTGTCCCATAGAGTTGACGCGAGTCAGAAGCATCTCAATGACAGTGAGTTGGGCTTTGCTTTTCAGCTGTTTCAGTCTTCCTGCAAAGTCCTTTCCATTCTATTTGAATTGCTTTCCTCCAGCCCTGGATCTGCTACATTGCCAATATATTTTCCCCATGGTGGCTTCCTAACTCTATTTTTCATCTTGTCCCTCCTCTATTATTTTTCTTAAACAACCAAAGGCTTTTATGCTTATTGTTATTTCCTGTTTAATTTATATTCATTATATATTTACCTATATCTTAGAATGTTGGAACGATGCATGCTTGATTTCTTTCTGACTGCTATTTAGACCTAAAAGAAAAAAAGTCATTTTCACCAGACATTTGCGTCTGACAAAGGAATATTCACAGAATCTGAGTTATTATTCCTTCTAAACATTTGGTAAATTAACAAGTACCCCCCAAAACAAAATAAAATAACTGAGGCACATGCTATCCATGAACTGTGGCTAAAAGGAGAGGTTATGAATATAATAGATAAACCCACTTCCTCAAGAGCACAGGGATGGTTTTTTTAGTACAAATACCCTATCTATATGACTAATATGAAAATAATTTTCAAGTTAATTTATTCTTATTAAATCATAATATAAACGTTGAGGCCCATGATGGTTACAAATATAATGAATGTGAAAGTATATTAATTCATAGCAGTTATGAGAAAATAATAACATGAAACTCCATGGACATAGATAGGAGAAAGGCCTTAATCAAAACCCATACTTCATCATTATGCAACTCAAACTGGAGAGCAGCCTTCAGAATTTTCTGAGTATAGAAAGACCATTAGCAAGGATTCCCTCCTTGTTATTCATTAAATAATTCACACAAGAGCGAAAGCTTATGAATGTGTAGGAAAGTCTCAGTATGCATCAGAAAGTGCACACAGGGGAATGTAATGAATGTGACAAATCCTTCAGAAACAGATCAACACTGCAGTGAATTAATAGAGGAGCTTTCCTGTGCTTTCAGACTATGTGAGGTCTCCACCCTTAAGATGAATCATAAGAGAATTCACATGGGAGAAAAATTATGCTTTATTTACAAAAGCCTTATCCTAGAAGTCATGCTTTGTCTTATATCAAAGATTTCATACAGGAGAAGACTGGAGGAACACTATGAATGCAATGAATATGATACTTATTTTTTCCAAAAATCAACTCATTATTTATCAAAGACGTTATAAAGGAGAGAAGCCCTATAAATGCAACAAGCATATCAGAGCCTTCAGAGAGAAGTACATCATTGTACATGGGAAAGAAATCCTATGATTTTCATGCATAAAAGAAAAACATCTGAAAGTTAGAAGGCATCACAGAATGAATAATTTATTAGAAGACTTTCTTTTTATTAGTTGGTATCTAATACATATAAAATATCATTCCATATTTCATGTCAAACAGAATTGTATAATTAAGAGTTTTGAATTTTTTTTTTTGCATCACTGCCCTGGTGGTACTCCTGGAGAGCTGCTGCTGGATTTGAACCACCAACCCTGTGGGCCACAGTCCCACACACAACCACTATGCCACCAGGGCTCAGCCTTAGAGTCTTAATTTTATGGGTCTCCACTTTGTCTATGCTCCTTTGCATTAATTTTGCTGCTTGTGTTTGAACTCCTGGCACCTATTCCCATCAGCACCTCTCGATCACACAGACTGGTGTGCTTCTTCCATGTGGGCTTTGTTGCTTCCCTGATAGTTGGCCACTTGTTTAACTTCAAGCCTTTAAGAGCCCACACATTATTTCTTTTATTTCTTTTAAAATTTTTCTCCCCCCCCACCCCTTTTCTCCCTTTCCCTGACACTATATCTTTTAATAACCAGGCAGCATCTGTTTTCTTTTTTTTTCTCAGTTTAAATAAATTTATTGTTCCTTTAATAGATCATCAACTTGTTTCCCTACCGACCTAACACTGGGATTTCATCATCTTTCCATGCCAGTAATGAGAGAGTTGCAAAGCTAACCAGGGTAAACCGCTTAAAGAGGACTAGCTAGCACAGCTTACTTTAACCAACATAAATATAAATATAACCAACATAAATATACACCTAGGAAGCACAGCGGGTTAGCCACTACAAATTTAAATGGAACTTGGACAATGCAGGAAAATGCAAGATGTGGTGAAGAAGAGTTGAGTTTCGGAGAACCAGTTATGGGTTCCTGGTGCTTCATCTCTTGGCCACTGGCTGACTCTTGACACGGGAGAAGATTTTCACTAATACCAAGTGAGCTATGAAAGAAAACACTCAGGATGGCACAGGAACCAAGGGCAGGAGAACACTAAACATTGCTGAGAGCATCCACCTCAGGAAGGACTTTACCTTCCAGCAGCTCCAGACTAGCACCGCTCCCAGAGCTCATGTGGCTGACTTTGTCCTCAGTGTTCCACTTGGCACAGCAAATGGCAGTGTCTCCACCACCTATGATGGTGATGCAGCCCCTGGAAGTGGCTTTAACCACCTCATCCATGAGCGTTTTGGTTCCCCAGGCAAAAGCTTCCCATTCAAATACCCCCACAGGCCCATTCCACACAATCAGCTTAGTCCGACCAACAGCCTCAGCATACTTCTTGCTGCTCTCGGGACCACAGTCCAAGCCCAGCCAGTTAGCAGGCATGCCAGAGGCCACAGTGGCTTGGCCACTCTCAGCATTCTCATCAAACTTGTCAGCAATGACAAAGTCAACAGGTAAGGTAATCTTCACGCCATTCTTCTCCGCTTTGGTCATTAGGTCCTTGACAATCTTCACTCCCTCTTCATCAAACAGAGAAGTGCCAATCTCCATGTTATTGAGCACTTTAAGGAAAGTAAAAGATATTCCACCACCAATAATCATCTCATTAACTTTGTCCAGCATATTATTGATCAGTTGGATCTTATCTGCAACTTTAGCTCCACCCAGGATAGCCACGAAGAGTTTCTCAGGGCTCTCTAAGGCCTTGGCAAAGTAATTCAGCTCCTTCTTCATCAAGAAACCACCAGCCTTCTGTGGCAGATTCACTCCCACCATGGAACTGTGAGCTCGATGAGCAGTGCCAAAAGCATCATTGACATAGACATCCCCCAGCTTGGAAAGGGAAGCCTGGAAAGCTTCTACATCAGCTGTCTTGGCTTTAACCTTGTTCCCAGAAGCATCTTTCCCCTTTCCTTCTTCCTCTACATGAAAGCGGAGGTTCTCCAGCAGGATGACAGAACCAGCAGCTGGCTCAGCACAGGCTTTCTCCACTTCTGGACTCACACAGTCCTTCAAGAAAAGAACATCCTTGCCCAGCAAAGATCGCAGTTCTACAGCCACAGGCTCCAAAGAGTATTTGTCAGGCATGGGGATGCCATCTGGTTGGCCCAGGTGGGTCATGAGAACAACTGACTTGGCTCCATTGTCCAAACAGAATTTGATGCTTGGGATGGCAGCCTTGATCCTCTGACTGTTTGTTATCTGGTCATTCTTCATAGGAACATTAAAGTCCACCCTCGTGACCACCCGCTTCCCTTTCACGTCAGCTTGTCCAGAGTAAGCTTGTTAGAAAGGGACATCTTGGCGACACAGCAGCAGCGAGTGGCTTGGAGCTGGGGAAACGGCAGCGCTGGCACACAGATCGCTGTGAGGAGCACTCAGGAAGCACGTGGAAAGCGGAGCCCAGCATCTGCTTTCTTCACCACACTTGCTTATGCATCCATTTTTTTCCCAGTGGTTTTGTCGGGAAGGTGAGTAACATACATTAAAACACTATTAGAACAAATCATTCTTGTACCGAGGTAAGATTAGAGTCCCAAAGTTCATCTGCTTCTGTGTTGTGTTTACGCACACATAGACAAATACTTCCCTTTATGTATTTATATATCTATGTATTTACATATATCTATCTTTATACCTATATATATATAATTTTACTTTCTTGTCTTTTCCTTTATTTATTTTTCTTTCATCCTGCCTCACTTTCACTACTTGCCCATCATTTGGCTCTCTGTAATTCATTTAAGTTATTTGACAGTCCCTTAGGAAAGGGCCACATGGAAGGAATGATATAGCCAGGGTGCAGTATAGCACTGTTAAAACACATAGCAATCCTCTAGTTCTTTAATATTTCTTCCCCTACAATTAATGAGGTGTTAGGTTTCACCTCATTAATTCTGTTAGATCTGCTTATTTTCATGTGTATAATTAATATCCTTCAATGCATGAAATCCAAGATAGATTAAACTCTTCAGGAATTGGAACAGGAATATTGATTCACTTAGGATACAGAAAGAGATGGAGGTGGGTAGGAGCTGACAGCAATGATGACAATATAACACCCTTGAGGGAACAGACAACAGAAGGCAGGTGACCATTGGATGGTGTAACATATGGGGGTGGAGGGGTAACAATAATAACAAGATTTCATATAATAAAAAAGGTTTGGTGATAGGGTTGGGGAGGAAGGAGTAAAGGGGAGCTGATACCAAAAAGTGCAAGAAGAAAGAAAAAAATAATCACTATATTGGGTACTCGTACAACTCATTACAATCCACCCATCTATCCATTGTGTCAAGCACATTTGTATATTTGTTGCCATCATCATTCACAAAACATTTGCTTTCTACTTGAACCCTTGGAATCAGCTCCTCATTTTCCCACTCCCTCCCCACCTACTCTCCCTCACGAACCCTTTATAAATTATTATAATTTTGTCATGTCTTGCACAGTCCAACAAAGAAAATGTTTTGAAAATGATGGTGGCAACAATTGTACAATCATGCTTGATCTAATTGAACTATGAATTGTTACAATATGTGAGCTCCCAATAAAATGGGAAAAAGAAGACTCGAAAGGGCTGAAATATATAAAATATATTAGAAAACTCCTAATCCTTAAGAATTTATTAACTTAATTAGTTCACAAATTGAGTAATTCCTAGGATTCACTGAGACTTGAGAAAAGGAAGTAACAATCATACCAAGGGAAAGAGTACAATAGGTAAAGTAATAGCAAAATCCAAGACTCAGAAGCAAAAAAAAGAAGAAGAAAAAGCCATTTTTAGACTTCTTTATCACGGGCCTCAATGACCATTTTACATTAGAGAAGTCATTTAAGAATTAAATCTTTTGAAACTTTGAACATATGAGAGGCTTCAGTTGGAGCGAAACCTCACTAAATCTGTGGCCATGTATTGGAAACCCAATTTAACAAATCCTAAAAAGTATAGTCTCATAGAGATAATGCAAGGGAAATACATTTCCAGGTTTAATACCAAATTCTCATATAAAGGAGAATAATTACCTGTAAGAAATGTGAGCTTTCGGGCTGAGCCCCGGTGGCGTAGTGGTTGTGCGCGGGACTGCGGCCCACTGGGACGGAGGTTCAATTCCAGCAGTGGGGCTGGGCCTCCTACTCCCACCACCGGAGAGCAGTGATGCCCCCCCCCCAAAAAAAAAGAAATGTGAGCTTTCTAAAGGTTATAAAGTTACAGATTTAAAGATAGCCACTAGAGGAACAATTAAAAATACTGTAAATGTTAACAAATTGTTAGAATGAAAACTCAATCAGAACAATGTAAACAAAGAAAACAGCACCAGGACATCACATCCAATTGTTGTTAAGTGCTGTCAAGTCGGTTTTGACTCATAGCAACCCGATGTACAACAGAACAAAACACCACTCGGTCCTGCACCATCCACACAATTGTTCTTATGTTTGAGCCCATTGATGCAGCCACTGTGTCCATCCATCTTGTTGAAGATTTTCCTCTTTGTCCTACTCCAGGGACTGGTCTCTCCTGACAGCACGTCCAAAGTATGTAAGAGGAAGGCTCACCATCCTTGCCTTTACCAAGTCTTCTAGCTGTATTTCTTCCTGGACAGATTTTATTCTTTTGGCAGTTCATGTTCAATCTTCTTCTTCAGCAGGATGATTCAAATGTATCAATTCTTTTTTGGTCTTCCTAATTCAATGTCCAACTTTCACATGCACATGAGGCCATTGAAAATACCATGGCTTGGGTCAAGCACACCTTTGTCCTCAAAGTAGCCTCCTTGCTTTTCAACACTTTAAAGAGGTCCTGTACAGCAGATTTAGTCAATGCAATGCATTATTTCATCTCTTGACTGATGCTTCCACGAGCATTGATTATGGATCCAAGCAAGATGAAGTCTTTGAGAGCTTCGATCTTTCCCCCACTTATCATGATGTTACCTACTGGTCTGGTTGTTCCAGAAGTAATAACAGCTAATACTGTGATTAATAATGCCACAATTTTTACTCCAGTCTGTTCTGTGGGAGTGAGTTTGGCTACTTTTCTTGGTGTGATTTCTGCTCCCATTCTGAACTTGATCCTGCTCCTTCCCAGTCTGAGCTTGTTCATGCAGACTTGCTTAGAAATACTATCAGTTATCTGATAAGCTTCTAGAAGATGTCCCCCTGTGGCAGTCATATGCTTATGTTAATTTTATGATTGAAATGTAGGGGTGGAGTCTAGCCTGTTAATCTGGAGATAGCCATTGAGTAGCCAATGAGGCCTCTATGTGGGCATGGCTTTCTCCAGAGACTTCTGGGAAATCTCGCGATATTTCCCTTGTGAAGATGAGAAGCTATCTTCCCCAGTGGTTGGGAGTTAGTCTCAGAGATGAGGAATTACGAAAAAGACAAGCTGGCAGCATCTGAGAAGCTGGAGGAGCCGGCGGAGAGACCACACGGCCTTGCCCTGATGGAGCCAGACCTTTGAAGCTGGAGCGGCATGCTGTTGATGGACCCTGAGCCCTGGAAGCGAGGAGCCATGGGGAGACCCCTGCCAGCGCCGGAATTCTGCACCCACTGACCTGTGACTTCGTGAGTCAGAAGGAGACTTTATAGACTGATTTCCAGCATATGCGTTAATATCGGGCTTATGACTTTGAACTGGACTGGGCTGGGATGCCTTCTCAGTGTCACATTCCTTTTGTATATAAACCTTTTCCTTATATCCATATGTGTGTCTTTGAAATTTGTTCCTCTAGTCTACCTGGACTAAAACAGATGCACACCTGAAAAAGGAAGAGAATCTCATGATTTATATATTGGCACACAATTTACAGCAACTAGAGCAGAGTCAGCAGGACAATCCCACTTATAGCATAAGAAAAGAAATAATAAAAATCAGGGCTGAGATTCAGGAGAGGAAAAATAAGAAAACAATGAAAAAAAATAATGCTGCTAAAAGTTGGTTCTTTGAAAGAATAAACAGAATTGAAAAACCACTGGAAAACCTAACCAAAGAAAGGAGGGGGGCTGAGCCCCGGTGGTGTAGTGGTTGTGCGCGGGACTGCGGCCCACTGGGACGGAGGTTCAATTCCAGCAGTGGGGCTAGGCCTCCTACTCCCACCACCGGAGAGCAGTGATGCCAAAAAAAAAAAAAAAAAAAGAAAGAAGGGAACAAATTTCAGTAGCAAGAGTGAGGGATGCAAAGGGGGTATTACAATAGGTCCTATTGAAATCAAAAGAATAGTTGCACAGTACTACGAAGAACTGTACTCCTTTGAATTCAACATTGTAACAAGTCTTGGAAGACTTGGACAAATTCTTGGAAAAAGAGTCCCTCCCTAGACTATCCCTGATAGATGTTAAGAATCTCAACAGACCCATAGCAATAGAAGAAATAGACAAGGTTATCAAGATATTACTAACAAAAAAAATTTCTTGGGACAGATGACTTCACTGGAGAATTCTATCATGTATTCAAGGAAGAACTGACATCAATCCTACACAAATTCCAAAACATAGAAAAAGACGGGAAACTCCCTAACTCCTTCTATGAAACTAGTATAACACTGATACCAAAACTGGGCAAGGATCCCACAAGAATCGAGAACTATAAACCAACACCTCTAATGCACATTGGTGCAAAAGTCCTTAACAAAATACTGACCAATAGAATACAAAAATACATAAAACAAATAATACACCATGACCAAGTGGGGTTCATACCAGGGATGCAGAAATGGTTCAACATATGAACGACCATTAGTATAATTTGCCACATTGACATGAAAAATTCTAAGAACCACATGATAACATCAATAGATGCGGAAAAAGCATTTGACAATACACAACATCAATTCCTGTTTGACACTGGAGAACATAGGAATGGATGGAAAATTCCTCAAGAGAAATCATATATATATATATATATATATATATATATCCCTTGTCCCCACTCTTATTTACTATCATACTGGAGGTTTTAGCAAACAGCACAAGGCAAAGAAAAGACATCAAAGGTATTTACCTAAGAAAGGAAGAGGTGAAACTATTGTATTTGCAGATGATATGATTTTATATATGAAAAATATCAAAAGCTCCACAATGGGAGTACTGGAAGCAATAGAGGAGTATGGCAGAGTGGCAGGATACAGGATCAACAAACAGCAGTCTATTGGACTGGTATACATATCAGATAAGACCACAGAAGAGGAGATAAAAAAGGTGGTGCCCTTCACAATAGCCAAACACAAATTGAAATATCTAGGGATATACCTGACTAAATGAATTAAAGATCTATATGCAGAAAACTATAGAACAGAAACTTATAAAACTATAAGAAATCAAGAGTGACCTCAGCAAATGGAAAAATATCCCATGCTCATAGATTGGAAGGCTCAATATAGTAAAAATATCTGTCCTACCCAAGGCACTATATAAGTTTAATGCAATTCTGATACAATTATCCTCATCTTTCTTTAAAGAAATGGAAAAAATGATTGCCAACTTAATATGGAGAGGGAAGAAATCCAAAATTAGCAGATAACTCCTCAAGAAGAAGGACGCAGTGGGAGGGCTTGCTCTACCTGATTTTAGCACATATTATACAGCCACAGTGGTCAAAACCGCATGGTATTGGTATAATGATAGGTACTCAGATCAATGGAAAAGAACTGAAAACCCAGAACTAAAATCATCAGCATACAGACAACTGATGGGGATAAAATATCAAAAATATCAGATGGGGAGCAGATGCCCTCTTCAACAAGTGGTGCTGGAAAAATGGCTATCTACCCGCAGAAAAACGAAGCAAGACCCTATCTCACTCCATGTACAAGAATAAACTCAAAGTGTATCACAGCCCTTGAGGTAAAACCCCAAATTATTCGGGCCATCAATGAGGAAATTAGGATCAACCTGAGAATTTTGGCACACGGAATACCTAGACTATCAGAAATAGGGAAGGACACAAACATAGAGGAGCCACAAATTAACCATTGGGATATACTGAAGTGACTGTGGTGATTGGTTCCAACTCTGTTAAACTGTATCAGATTGTATAATAAAAATATATGTAGTTGATTGTAAATCAATTATACTTAAGTAAAACTATTAATGGACATAATATATACATATATATATATAAAGGCAACACATTAGATAACTACAAGAATAAAGTGAAGAAATCAGTAAAAAAAAAAACCCAAATACCTGTATACATCAAAAGAATTTACCAAGAGAGTAATAAGAGAACCCACTGACTGGGAAAACATCTTTAGCAATTACACATCAGACAAAGGTCTTATTACTAAAATCTACAACAGTCTGCTAGTTTACAAAAAGAAAAAAACCTAATTGCCCACTGAGGAGGTAGGCAAAGGACCTGAATGGAAATTTCCAGGGGCAGAAATCCGAATGGCCAATAAACATATGAGAAAATGTTCCCAATCATTAGCTATAAGAGAAATGCAAATTAAAACAACAGTGAGAAACCACCTAACACACTTAAAGATAACCCGATTAAAAAATCAGAAAACAGTGTTTGCTTTGGCGGCACATATACTAAAATTGGAATGATACAGAGAAGATTAGCATGGCCCCTGCGCAAGGATGACATGCAAATTCATGAAGCGTTCCATATTTAAAAAAAAAATCAGAAAACAACAAGTGTTGGATGGACTGTGGGGAGACAGGAACTTTCATCCACTGATGGTGGACCTGTAGGTATGTACAGCCACTATGCAAATCGATTTGGTGATATATAAAGCAGATAGAAATTGAGCTACCGTATGACCCAGCAATTCCCTTACTGGGCATGTACTCAAAAGAGGCAAGCAACAAACCATGGCCAGACAGCTGTACTCCAATGCTTATTGCAGCACAGTTCACAATTGCAAGGAGTTAGAAACAACCCAAACTTCTATCAACTGATGAATAGATTAAAAAACTGTGGTACATAAATACAATGGAGTACTACACATTGCTGAAAAGCAATGATGAACGCATGAAGCACATCACCACATCGGAAGAACTAGAGGAAATTACACTAAGTGAAATAAGCCAAGCGCAAAAGGACAAGTACAACATGAGTCCGCTGAAGTAAGCTTAAAAAATGCAAAGGGGCATAAGAAAAAAAATTACTGTGTTCAAAAATTCCTGGGGTGAGGTCCAGGTAGTAAGGCGGGGGCCAGACCAAATCCAGGGCTACATATGGTAGTTAACTTAAAGGGGGCGATGGGTGGAACATAGCAATGTGTAGTGGGGGAACAGGGCACTAACTCGCCCAAGGGGAGAATATTGTTTATATTTCCACAGGGAAAGAGGGACCAGATTTAAACCTGATGTTCCAGTATGTGAATGCAGCATGAGGGCATGGAGCAGCAGGCCACTGGAGGAGTCTGAGGACCTAGATCCAATCCCAACTACATGGACAGCAACCCAAGTCAACAGAAGAATTTATTTCAGAGGATAGCACTAAAGCTGCAGCTTGGGGAGAGGGACATGTCTGACCAGAGCACACAGAAGTAAATGAGGGGGGAAGAAGAGAGTGGAGCACATCCTGGTCCACCAAACCTTAAAGACAACATCCACGCTCAGAACAGCCAATGGACAGAGAGGACTATAGGGCTGGCCCCACTATGAGACACAACATCCCTCGCTGATCCAAGGCCATACTGGGAGACAACACTGGAGATGCAGTGTCAGGATTGCACCCAGTCTGACCCCACCACACCAAGGCAAAACACTAAGGGAGGGAGTGCAACAGAGCAGCAAGGGGAGCAGAGAATGGAGGTCCCAAGGGAGTTCCAAGAATAGACTTTGAGTCCAGGGTGTGGCACCCCATCAGACATGACCAGAGGACACTCCTAGAAGTAACAAACCGACCTAGAACTATTTGCAGGTTTTTATTGATTTATTATTGTTATTTTAATTATATATATATATTTTCCCTGGACATTGGATTTTTGTTGTTGTCGTCGTCCTTTTGTTTTCTTTTGTCACTTTGTCTTGCTATGTCTTTTTGTGCATATTATTATCTCTGCAGGCCTATCTAGATAAGGTAGGCTGGATGAACAGTCTGGAGGAGAAAACCATGGGACTGTTGGGTGTGGGGGGACATGGGAGAGGGGGTGGGGGTGGGGGAAGTAGGGGGTGTTGACCAACCCAGGGATGAGGGAACAGCAAAAGATCCAAAATCAGTGACCAGGAGGGTGTGAGGTTGATCAAGGATAATGTAACTGAGAGAAGTTTCTGAAACCCAAATGAAGGCTGAGTATGCTAGTGGGACAAGAGGAAAGTAAAAGGAAATAAAGGTGAGAAATAGGAAGCAAATGGCATTTATAGAGACCTAAACAAAGGCATGCACATAGGTAAATATATTTATATACGATGATGGGGAAATAGATCTATGTGCATGTATTTATAGGGTTAGTATTAAGGTAGCAGATGGACATTTGGCCTCCAGTTCAGTACTTCATCAATGCAAGAACACTTTGTTAAATTAAATTGGCATTCCATGATGCTCACCTTCCCAACACAATTGCTGAAGACAAATGTGTGCATAAGCAAAAGTGGTGAAGAAAGCTGATGGTGCCTGGCTTTTAAAAGATACAGTGTCTGGCATCTTAAAGGCTTAAAGGTAAGCAAATGGCCATCTAGCTCAGAATCAACAAAGTCCACATGGCAGAAGCACATCAGCTTGTGTAACCACGAGATGTCAAAGGGATCAGGAATCAGATATCAAAGAAAATTATGCCATTGTAAATGAGGGGGAGTGTAGCCTATCTGAAGATAATGAGACATCTTCTTACACAAGGGTCATGGGGAGGAGATGAGCCAGTCAGAGTGCAGTGTAGTAGCGATGAAACATACAACTTTCCTCTAGTTCCCCCCACTATCATGATCTGAATTCCACCTTACAAATCCAACTAGAACAGCGATATACACTGGTATAGATAGCAAAAGTGGTGAAGAAAGCTGATGTTGCCCAGCTATCAAAAGACATAGTGTCTGAGGTCTTAATGGCTTGGAGGTAAACAAGTGGTCATCTAGTAAAGAAGCAACAAAGCTCACATGGAAGAAGCACGCCAGAAACATAGGGAATCCAGGACAAATGATCCCTTGAGGACCAGTGGTGAGAGTGGTGATACTGGGAGGATGGAGGGAAGGTGGAGTAGAAAGGGGGAACCGATTATAAACATCCACATATAATTTCCTCCCTGGGGTATGGACAACAAGGAAGTGGGTGACAGAAGACATTGAACAGTGTAAGATATCACAAAATAATAATAACTTATAAATCATCAAGGGTTCATGAGGGAGAGGAAACTGGGGAGGGGAAAATGAGCTGATATGAAGGGCATAAGTAGAAAGCAAATGTTTTGAGGATGAGGGCTAAAAATTAATATGCTTGACATACAATTGATGTATGTATAGATTGTGATAAAAGTTGTATGAGCCCCCAATAAAATGATTTTAAAAGAATTTTTTTTTAAAAAAAGCAGAACATATTGAGAGCTAGAATGAATCCAAAATGAGTGAAGAGGGAGATTAAGTGACCAGGTATCACATGATAAACTAATTCCTTCTGCCATAATCAAGTTTACCACAGTCTCTTTTGGATAAAAAGGTTATTTATGCCCCTAGACTATGATCAGAGGGTATCCACCAGAAGTTTAATCCATGTGTGGACTCTGTAGATGGATTTTGAGTTATCACTGTCATCCATAGCCTTCTGCAAACTGGGTGTTCACAATTTAAGCTCTGATATCTTTTCTTCATTCAGATTTGGATTTTACTATTTATTGTCCTTGGATCACACAGGCTTATGTGCTTCTTCCATGTGAACTTAGTTGATGTGCTATTTAGATGGCTGTTTGAAGACAAGTCTTTAAGATCCCAGACACTATTCTTTTTTTAATGATATCTTTCTATTAATGAATATTGAACATGTCATGAATTCTAAGTAGAACAAGCAAATTACATTAGAAGTACAACCAGAATGTTCCTTGGAAGCAAGGATGGTGAGACTTTGTGTTATGTGTTTTGGACATATGAGAATGGATCAGTCCTTGGAAAAAGACATAATGCTTAGTTAAGTAGAATGTCAGTTTAAAGGAAGACCCTCAAAGAGATTGGATACATCAAAGGGCTTAAACACAAAAATGATTGTGAGCATTGTCCAGGATTGGAAAGTGTTAAGTATATTAAGTATATAGTTGCTCTGAGTCAAATCCAAGTCGATGACAGCTATAACAGCAATTTTTTCAATATTAGTTTAATTTTTTATTCTAATGAAAGTATGGAGTGATATAGAATGCATAGACACCTTTAAATATCATCACACAAAAAACAAATTTAAATATTAGCTAATTAATTTACCTTTCTCCAAACCCATTTTTTTTGGATCTAATACAGATATCCTAACATTTCACAGTTTAATCACACCAAGCAGTATTGTATAATTGCTACCACATAAGTTTCAAGACATTCTTTTCCTTCTTGAACTCCTTGACATAAGCTCCCCTTTGCTCCCCTCCCCCAATGTACCCCCCAGAAGCTCCTATTCTATTTACTGGCTCTATAGGTTCATTGATCCTGGATTTCATATACTGGAAAACATGTAACAAAAATTCAAGAGGGTTACCCCCATGACCAAAGCAAACAAACAAACAAGTAAACAAACAAACTGTCTGAAACAAACTCCGATAAGAAAACAAAACCAGAAAATGTTGAAAACCAGATCAGGCCCAACATACATCAGTCTGATTTACTTTAGAGGCCGCATTATTATTATATGACAAAGTATATTATGATTCATCCCCTTTGGGTATAAAGTAGTTCTATTGATACTCTCATTATCTCATGGCATAGAATTTAACATCTTGTTGAGAAAAATATGTTATGCAAATGTAGACCAGCTTCAAACTGTAATTCATGAATTGTTGATTTTTAAAGATTGAAATCTTAAATGACTTGGCTCTGTTTGCATTAACCATGGGGGTTGATGATAGGGGAAAATTTCCAGTAGAATTCATTCACAAGGACAGACTCTTGTCTGTCAGATTAGTAGGTAATTGCTCATAGTAAATCAAAAAGGGCATTAGAATAATAAATATATGGTGGCCCTGGGCCCCCTTCCATTGAACACCCACAAAGCAAGGTATATTATCCAAGGTCCAGCGACTGCCAATTTCACAGCCTTGGGGTGGCAGTTATAGAAGATGCATTTTAAATTTAAGTTCACCAGAGTTAGTTTCTGCTGCTGTATATGAATAACTATCACATTTAGAGACCACCCTCTATGGGCCTTTAGAGAGATATGAGATTTGATTATACAGTCTGCTTGGGCTAAAAGGGGAAATCCAGGTAGCATTAAGGAAGGAGGGTTCAGGCATTCCTTGGCATGCAATGGCAAGTCACTGCTTTAGCTATTATTTTATCTTGCTTATCTTAGATGAAGTGAACACTTAAAGTAAGGCTTTGGGTAACTGAGTATCTACTTCTAAACAGAAAGTATAAATGACATGAGGGACTCAAGGATAATGGTTGTGGCTTCTAGTGGCCAGCATAAGGAGAAACAGTGGCAAATTCAAATTCTTAAATTCTCTGCTCAGGATACAGATTGAAAGTCAGAAACTCTGTAAAACAGTACTACTACCAAAAAAAAACACAACAGTACTACTACCTTGTACATACATTGAATTCCCAACCTAAATTCCTACAATTTGAAAGTTAGAGAGAGGAGGTAATGAGAGAGGAGGTTGGAGGGCGCTGAAAATGAGAATGGTAATAATATACAGGAGGATATGGGAGAGTATGAGCACTTTACATTGCTAATCCCCACTTATAAATGAGCTTCATGTGTAAGCTGAAAACAATTCTATTTTCCCCTGAAGATACTCTATGTGTCTTGATTAAATACCCTATTGGGACCCCAGGTGAATGATTTTTTAAAAAAGAATTCAGTTTTTGTCCCTTAGCACCCTTGCTCCCCTCTTTCTTCAGACCTATAACTGTAATGTGTACCAAGCACTTTTTTTAGCAGTTTTATTAGCACTTCATCCACATACAATTCAATAATTCAACCATCTAAAAGAGTTACACAAAAAAAGGGGGGCCTCCCATCTCTCTCCGGGGATCGCCCCTACGTAGGATTTGGTCTCTCTCAACCTGTGCAGGTCTTTCCTTTTCCTACTTTGTTTTTCTCTATTCTTTCACTTTAATAAATTTGCTCTTTAATTCACACACAAAAAAGAATTATACAATTATCACCACGTTCTAGTACATTTTCATCTTCATTGTACTCAGTTATTCATGCATTTTTAAATTGTAGCAAAAATACAATAGCAAAACATTCTCCAATTCTATAACTTTGACATGTATAATTCAGTGTCTTTGATTATACTTGGTGTTATACGACCTTTATTGATATCCTTTTGAAAATTATTCCACCACCGTTAACATAAACTCAATGTTTCCTAAGAAACAACTCTTTCTCCTTCATTCTAGGGAACAATTGGTCTCTTTCTTTCTTTTTAAAAGTAGTTTTCTATACCAAGTACTTTCTATACTTTGCAAACGTTAACTGATTTATTTCAACATTCTCATGTGATAGTTACTATCAATATTGTCATCCTCACCTAAATATGAATAAACTGAGGCAGAGAAAAATTAAGAGCCTACTCCAAGGTCACAGAGATAATATGTGATACGACTAGGATTTGAACTCAGGGGAACCCCATCCTGTACCCCTGAGTAAGGTGGTGTCTCATAGTTAAGGATTTGAATATATGAGGGATGTGATTGGACAGGGTTATCTTTGAGCACTGGAAAGATGAAGGAAGTCAGTCACCAGAGGCTTTCTTGCATGATTTATAGACACCATTCTTTATTAAGTCCACAAAAGAAAGAAAATCTCTATATTTGGGGTGCTGAGTCATGAATTTGTTTTAGCCTCGAGTCAATTCTCACATTTATTTTACACCCCTTGAGCCATTGAGATAAATCATGGCCATCACAGTGATCAGTCCAAGAATCCCTGGGAAATGAAAGAAGGTAAGGAGAATGAAATAGATAAGTTAATGGAGTGGTGGTGCTACTATCTCAGCTGCACAGGTCCAGGTCATCCCCATGAACTCACCAGGCTGTCATGCCCCTTTTGGAGGACACGACTTTCTTAGCACACAAGATGTCATCCAGAAGGTGGCGGTTGAGTAGGTCTGGGGAGAAGAGAGGAACATGGTGATCCTATGTGCTGGGGACACAATGATAATGTATGGAGGCGAGTCAGAAGTTCAGGGTTCTTTGAGGCCTGAATAACCTCAAGGACCATATTGGATGGTTCTGTATAACCTTGACTCACTTGTCAGCTGATTATGATTACCTTAAATGTCATGTTGGCTGGTTTTGTACAATTCTAATGAATATTGAGTGGTCTTACATGACCTTGACTATTATCTTGACTTGTTATTAGTAAGCTCATCTACTTTTAACTGATCCTGGATAACCTTAGAGTCTATGTTGGTCAATTCTAAACGACTTTGTCATTTTTTGTTTATGAATGAACTTAACTGTAATGCTGGCTCACATGACACTACCTCAACTACTGTGTTGACTATAATGTTGATCAGTTCTAGTGATTTCGAATACCATGACTCAGGTCATGGATAACCTCAATTCCCATTTCGACTGGTTTTAATTAATCTTAATCTCCATGCTGGCTAATTCTGAACAACTGCAACCATCATGGTGCTTGGCCCTGGATGATTTCAACTGGCTTGTTGGGTGGACCAAGAAGACCTTAGCTGATCTTCTGACTAGTTATAAATAATCCTGACTACCACTTTAACCAGTGTTGGAAAATCTCAGTTGCCAGGTTGTCAGTCATGAGTGACATTAACTGCCACTTTGATTGGTTATAAATAGTTTCAGCCTTCAAGGTGACTGATCCAGGACCTCAACCTCCATTTTAATCACTCCTGAAGTACTTGGCTTACTTGTTAGCCTGTCCTAGCTTGCCTCAGCTTCTACGGTGACTAGTCCTGGAATCCCCAGCCTTCAAACGGACCCATCCTAGGTATCCTCTTCTGTCATTAGCAGGCCTTCGCTGGTCCCAAATCACCCAGCTATTCATTTGGGTTTATCTTCCCCTCTGTGTGGGAGAGTGGGACCAGACAGGGTTTCAGGGTATCCCAAGTGGTCCCTCACCATAGCAATCCATGTGGCAGAGATTCCAGGTGGGTGTAATGGCATTGTTACACCACCAAGCAGAGCTCAGCTGAAAAATGCCATATTCGCTGCTACCGTCAGGATTGTGGTCCACGAAGGAGGTGTCAAAGCCACTTTCATAGTGTGCCATGCATAACCCTGGGGCCAGGGGAGGAGGGAGGTAGCAGGTAGGCATGGGACCTTGGAATAGGGGAGGGAGGCTAGGATGAGGAGGTAGGAGTGATTATTTTGGCCTGGTGGTAGTGTTCATATTAGTGGCTCTGGTGAAATATCAATGATGATGGCATGATGGCATAATGGTGATAATAGTGATGATAAATTGTATTGATGAAGGTGGGGATGAAGGTCATGCTCTAGCCTGGGTAAATCATACATTACAAAGGGAGAATGGGTTTGAGTGTGTGACTGGCCTGGGTGTGGACAGGACCCGGGGCATCTGGAGTCTCACAGTCTCCAATGGTGTAGCCCTTGTAGCCGTTGAGGCCCGCCTTGTCCAGCTTCCTTGCCAGCTCACAGCGCCTATAGATCTTGCTGTCCAAAGTGGCAAACATCAGTGTGGCCAAGATTGCCACCACAGCACCCCAGGCCTTCATTACGAAACTCACAAGTCCTTCTAACTGATTCCTGGTTCCAAATTCACCCTGCAGTGTTTAGAATTAGGGGCATTCTGGAACACGAGGCTCTATGAACAAAGAACTAAGTAATGGATTTTAGAACACAAAAATCGGAAGACTGGGAACCTCATGACCTTTCCCAGTGATAGCTCTGTTAGAGACAAGAAATGGATCGACAAGAAGAAAAAAGATGCTGAAGAAGACAAAGACAGGGATAATATCAGAGATCTCATAATGAGATGCAGGGAGATGGGGGCTGGAGATATGCAAGGGACAGACAGAACTCAGGCGTTAAAGTGCACACTTGACCTTTATTACTCTCCCTTTGGGAACTCTGCCCCATGCCACCCCCATTAATCATGTCTACCACTGAGTCATCTCTATTTCCATATGGTCATCATTGCCTGGACACTCCCCAGCCCCCACCCTCCCTGCTCACTTCACTCACACTGGACCTCCCCCAATTCCTTATGTTTTGCAATATATCACTGAGGTAATCAGAGGCAGAGTTCAGACAAAGTCGTGAAACAAAGGGTGGCTTTATTAGGGGAAAAGGCCTCTTTGGAGGGGAAGGAAGAGCATAGAGGGGAGTGGAAGCATCTTGAACTTCCATCTAGAGTGTAGGTTAGGGGAGTCACGGCTGGTACTGGGATGGAGGGATATATGTATGGTTTGAGCTAAAGGCAGGTGGATTAAAAGGGGAAGAAAGGTTTCTGGTGTTGCAATTGCTAGGAAACAATGCTAAGGGGAGGGGAATGTGTTCTACCCATGGAGGTCGTCTTGCCCTTGAGAAACAATACTGGGGGTGGGGTGCGGGGGTGGGCTATATTCTGTCCAGTGAAGTAAGTTCTGGGAAATGCTGAAGGCAGGTGCTATGAAGTTCGGGTGCTTCCAAGCTTAGCAGATCATTGGTCTTCTTGAAAGGCTGGAACAAGGGGGGTGACTGGCCCTGGATAGGCAGAAACGGGGTGGGGGGAGGGGCGGGCGGCTGAAACAAAAGGCCACTTGGCCTGGGCCTGGTCCATACAATAAATTGACCAGATTTTAAGCTGGACACCATTGATGGGGGGATGGGAGGTGGTTCTTGATTAAAAATTTGGTCTATATGGAGCAACATAAATTTTCATAGAATGCAAAAATAGTATTATAATATATTTATTTTAATTTTAAAATGCCGCAGGACATTGCTAAATTGTTAAAAAGCAGGATGTCTGGTCACTTTACCATGCAATCATCACTAACTTCTTGTCCTTTACTGTGGGGTACCAGCATCCACAACTGAATGGGTCCAAGGGGTGATTGTATAATTTAATGGTAAAAATTAAAGGGACATCAGACAAGATAGAGCATATGAGTCACTTGCAAGACCATAATGACCTCAGAAACCAGATCCACATGTAGAATTTATTTCCAACCAAGGCTTATATATATACTTTAGGGACATACCAGTCTCCCTAATTACAGGTAATACATGAGTAACAGAAAGGGGTTGGACAATATCTGTACATGTACCAGGAGGGGGACGAGCTAGTGGTATGCATGCAATGGGAAGGGGAGGCACTTGAGGCATACATGTGACAAGATAGGCAGGCTCTAGGGATGAGATGGCAGCCTAACCTTGGTCGTCCCTGAGCTGGCTTGACCTTAGGTGTCTTTGGACTCTCCTTCAGGGAACCATCCGCTTTCCTCAACAGAAGGGAGTGGGCTCTACTTTGGGTGGGACAGACTTTAGGGTCTGATTGCTCTAGACCAGGGGTCCTCAAACTACGGCCCGCGGGCCACTTGCCGCCCGCCGAGGACATTTATCCGGCCCACTGGGTGTTTTTGTTGCGGCTGCCTGTCCTGCTTAGCAGCCGACTCATCCTGGCCCACAGTGAATTTGTTCAATTTTTTTTAAACTATAGTCCATCCCTGCAACGGTCTGAGGGACGGTGAGCTGGCCCCCTGTTTAAAAAGTTTGAGGACCCCTGCTCTAGATGGCTGAGAACTTTCAGGCAGATAACCTTGGAGTAGCTGACCTCAAGTGGATAGTCATCACAGTGGGTTTGGCGAATATGATGGGGGACATGCTGGGGAATCACCTCCCCACTCATTGCCTCCATTTCCTCATGGTCACTTCACTATTTACAGTGCTCTGGTCCACTCTCATCCCTTTCATTTTCTTTGTAAATACACGTTTTATTCATCAGTGCCTCACAACCACCATTCGTTCCTACTCTAATTAATGTTCAAATCATCTCAAGAGCCTATAGCAAATCACTTTATCAACTGTACACACTTACAATTTGCTCCTTCATTTTCCCACTTACTAGTCTCTGTCACAATGGCAAATTAATTCAAAATTGAGTACATTCCCCACTCTGCTTCCCCAAGTTCACTTCAGTCTCCCTGTTTAGTCACCTCCAGCCCATTCGTCTTCGCCTTGCCTCATCCCCATTTGTTAGGTTTCTCAGGTGGGTAATAATACCTCAATTCTTGGCTTCTCTCTCGAGAGAATCCACTCCAAAGGCTGGATTGTGATCCAAGTAAGTTTTATCAAGGATAGAAGAAGTTTCAGGTTTTACCCAGGGACCCTCAGGGCACTTCACACCTGTAGGTGGAGTCCTAGGTTAGAGGAGGTCACCCCACTGCTTCCCAGGCGCCACTTGAAAAGAACTAAGTGCCAGCAGGCTCTGGACTCTGGTTTTTCAGGACCTCCGCTGGGGGGCGCCGTTGACAATATTGGTTGACCTTATTGGCTGAATGAAATTCACCTGGCCTAGATGGGGCCAATCCAGGTGTATCGCCCACCTAGGTGTACCACCCCTTCCTGGCTGGGGGTTCGAATTTCTGAGCATGTGCCTAGTGCCTGTCACATTCACTTCCAATTTGACCTCCATCCTGCCTTATTACCTCTGTACAATCTTCATCTGACTTTTGCTTGCTAACACTCACATAGGTCCAGACGGAGAAGCTTAGTGCATTGTTTAAACCAATCATGGCACTCTATTCTACTGGTTTGATAATTCATTGAAATGGCCACACAGAACCTACAGATAAAATTTACAGTCTTGAGGTTCAATTAGAAAAGGTAACTGGTTCCCAAAAGTCAGGATCAGTAAACGGTAAGGAGGCAGTCATTGGTCCATAGAAGTGCTTCCCCTCAGCCAGCAGCCACTTATAGTTGCTGCTCTTTCGTTCACATGGTTCCTTGATCTCTGATTCCCATGAGCCAAGAAGTCCACTTGCTGCTCTGCCCCAGAGTCTCATGGTTTCACTGCTGCCTCCTGCTTTGTCTCAAGGTCTCCTTGCCTAAGCCTCCGTTGTGTGGCATGCCTTGACTGTCTTGCAAACAGCAAGGGATTTGCGACATATTCTACTAGAGACTCTTCTTCCTGGATGGCCCCAGATATTCTCTCTGTTCCTGCTTCTGAGATAGCCCTCTTGTAGCCAGGGGGCATGGTGGCAACTAAACTGACCAATCTCCTCTATCAGAGTTACTTAAGTCCCAGGCCCACCGAACCATCTGGTGGTAGTTGGATAGACATGGCTAGAAGAGCCATATTAAGAAAATCCACTTCACCATAGTGTGGCGGCTATAAGTTCACCTCATCTGCCAACCTTACCGACTGCTTCATAGTCCAAAATAACTGCTTACAACTGACAACATTTTTATTGGTTTGAGAAAGTGTGTTTTTTGTTTTGTTTGGGCATCACTGCCCTCCGGTGGTTGTGGGAGCTACCCTGTGCTGCTCCTGAGAGCCACCGCTGGATTTGAACCATCAAGGCCGCGGGCTGCAGTCCCACACTCAACTATTTACGCCACCGGGGCTCAGCCTGGAAAGTGTGTTTTAACAGCACTTGTAATCATGATTCACCAGCCAGGTGGGGGCCCTTCCTCATTGTGTCTGGGTAGGCCTATCACAGCTTTCAGCTTTGTACACCCTTTACCTAGTCACGAGATGCTTCGGTCACTGTATGAGGAAGTTGCATGTGTAGGAACTGACAGTAGATGACGCCCAGGTAAGAATATAGGGGCCTCTGACACAGCAGCAGAAAAACTGCCCTCCGACAACTTGTGGATGTGCATAGTCAGACCTGGGGTGCTTTCTGAGGGGTGGAATCAGTGGCTTAGAAACACTTTTAGAGCTGGCAATCACTGCGCCAATGTGGTCCAATCCTAAAGAATCCCCTCTCTACGTAGTGGGGTGCGTGTGTGTGTGTGTGTGTGTGTGTGTGTATACATATACAAGCTTCGGAGGTGGGGGGATGTTTGGGTGCTGGCACGGTTCAATTGGGATGGGCTACAAAGTATAAAGGTACAGTTAGCCCTATTTCCTACCTCTTAATTCTGACAGACTTTGTACTCAGGATATGCTAATCCTTTGTGAAATGAAAGATCTAAGTTATTCCCATTTTTCAGTTTTTGCTTTGTCTGGCATGAAACTCCGTCCACATTTCTGGTATAAATATCCCATATCAGTTTTAATGGTTCTGGAATGCTACTGGTTTTATTTCTTATTTTTAAAAGTTTCACATAGAGGCACAATTCATTTTAGTGCTCTTTACTGTGCTTAAGAGATAGGCATTTTTATACACAGAAGGTTTGTGGCAACCCTGCATTTAAGTAAGTTTACCAGTGCCATTTTTCCAATAGCATGTTCTCTCTTCCTCTTTTTGTCACATTCTGGAAATTATCCCAATATTTCAAACTTTTTTCATAATGCTATTTATACCCTTAATAGACTACAAAACCTTTACCATCAAGTGGATTCTAACTCATAGTGCCTTTCGCTTGTGGGTCTGAACACCTGACCTTGAAGTTAGTAGCCCAATGCCTAACCCACAGTGCCACCACACCTCTGTATAATGTAAATGTCTTTTTTACATTTCTAAATATATATAACGCATTTATTTTTAAGTGAAGGAAGAAACTTTAAAGCTCTCTCCCTAATCTAACCATAAACTTAACATTGTCCAAACCCAAGCTAACCATAACCTTAAAAGTCCGGTTAGCCATAAATCAGATCCTATTTCTCAGCCTGCTCCTCTCTAAGCCTAAATCTCACCTTATCGCTATCCCTCACTCTAACACTCTGCCCAAGAGGAAGCTGACACTTAAACTTATTCCTGTCCCTTACCTTCAACTTAACCCTAACCCCAACCTTGTCCCTAAACCCAATCCGACCTCAATCCTAATCTTTTTTTCTAACTCTATCCCTACCACAAAGATATCCCTAACCTCCAGCCTTAACCTGAACGTTAGCCCTAACCTCAACCTTAGTCCTGACCCTTTGATTTACAAAGGGGAAACTCTGAGATATAGAATATGAATGAGAAAGCAGTGCAAAATTATACCCCATTCAAGTACAGGAAGACAAAATGTGGTATCACAAGGGCAGGAAAGCTCCCAGTACATTCTGGTAATAAGAAAATGATACATGATTCTCACTTCAAGTACTTGTACAAGTATAAACATAACCTCGCTATACAGTGAGAAACCCACGAATTCTTGTGACTGGCTTTATTGCGATGTTCACTTTATTGTAGTGCTCTAGAACCAAACAGCAATATCTCTATTATCTCATACTACAGAGGTATGCTTGCACACTCATCTAATAATTTTGTGCCAGCGATAATAAACACACAGGACTTGCTAGGTGTCAGACATTAAACCCTTCATAATGATCTGTCATTGAATTGTCTGCACAGCCCCACGTGGGAGTCATTGTTGCTCGCCCTTGAGGCTTTCTACTCCCGTAAAAGGTTACCGGGTCAGAGACCCACAGGGGACGGTTCTACCTTGTCCTAGAGGGTCGCTGTGAGTCAGAAGCTACTTGATGGCAGTGAGGGCTTTTCTTCAGAAAAGAGCAAATGTACCACATAGAAGTGCCATGTCCTAGATCACAAAGCTGGTCAGTAGCAGATTTAAGGTTTGAACCATTGCTGTCTCTGTTGTGCTTTTATTTTGGTTTTTTTTCTTCCCTACTATATTTTGTGGAGCTCATATTCTAGTGGGGGGCCATGCTGGCAATAAACAAAACAATCAAATATACAGTATGTGTATTTTTAATGTGTATCTGTCTGGTCTTTCAAAACCGATCCTTTTTAAAGGACTTCCCTTTATGTCCAGAATGAAATAAGAGTTTGCTCTGCCCCGACCCTGCTCACCTCTCCCTTCCCAGCACCCCTTAAATCCTCACCCTTCCTCCAAGGCGCTCTAGGGGCCCTGGTGGGGTAGGTTGTGTGTTGGGCAGAGGTCCAGGTCAGCAGTTCGGAGGTGCACAGGCGCAATTCTACCCTGTGCGAGGCTTGTCAGCACCCGCTCGATGGCATGAGTGTGCTTTTACAGAGGGCCTTTGCAATCTCCGTGCCCTAGCTCTTTGTCGGTTCGCAACTGTCGCTTACGAAGGAAAACCGCGCTCCTGACCATTTGGAAGAAAGTAAAAAGGACACCCCCCCTCCCTGCCCCTTCGTGTGTGCGTGCTGCGGATTGATTAATACCCTCCTGCTTCTAGTCTCTGCGCGTCATCTGGAAAACGCACGGAAAATTCCCGGCCCCCGCCATTGGATGGAGCCCGTGCTCTCCCTCCCCGCCCGAGTTTGCTACCGCGGCGCTCTTGTGCCACGGAAACCGTCTTCCGGTACGGCTGCCCCTTCTTTACCCCCACACCCCCGCCACCTAACGTATTTCCCTTAATTCCACACTTCCCTTCCCAGCAGGGAGACATTTGGACCCCGGAAGTCAAAGAAATGACAGCCAGACCCCACGCAACATGGCCGCTCTGAAGGGAAAGACGCCTCGCGCGCGCGGCCATCTTGCCTCGGAGCGAGCAGCTCAGGCGCGGCCATCTTCCTTCCCCGGCGGCCCGGCCCGGCCTCCGCGTGGCGCCTGCAGGGCCGCGCGCGCCCGTCTTGACTGTGGGCAAAAGCACGGTTCCAAAGCGACTGCGGAGCGTGCGCGGGCCCGGACGCTGCCACCCTCTCGGTCCGAAATCGGAAGTGCTTCTGGGGGACAGTTCTTGTCATGGTGGCTTCTGCGGGCGAGCCAAAATTCAGTGAGAGAGAGAGCGAGCGAGAGAGAGACAGACAGACAGAGAGAGCGCGGAGCGCGGGGAGGGGGTGCCTGGGGAGTCGTTCTGGGGGAGGTTTGTCCGGAGAGTGGATGATGGGGGAAATGAGAGATCAGAGATTGCAGAGGGTCTGAGGACTCTCAGTGGTGGACAAAGTGAGGGGCACAGCCAGGGTCGAATGGACTTGCTGAACTTTGGGATTTGACACTTTTCCAGCACCTGCCGGGCGCTCAGGGGTCCGCGGGATTCCCCAGGGCGCAGACCCCTCCCTAGCCGTCGCCCCTCCCTCCGCCCCCCCCCCCCCCCCCCCCCCCCCCCCCCCCCTCACGCTGCCCCAGCCTGAGGTAGGGGCCCGCAGTGAATGCTCCAGCTGAAGTGGCTCTGCACCTGAAATGCTCCTTCAGGCTCCGGCCCTGCCAGCCTCTGTGAGGTGAGGAGAGAGGGAAGAAGCAGCACCCAGAGAACTCACCTGTTTAGGGACTAGGAGAGGTGAACAGGGTCTGGTGCCCCAGGGTCGTCGGATGGAGATCTGGGTGAAAGCATCAGTAAGATAATCGTGATAGTTTTATAATCAGCATTTTGGAGTTTAACAAGTAACCTTTCAATTCTAGATTACTTGAAACCTAAGGAAATAGAGGACCAGAAAATCAAAAGGGACCAATCTCACTGCCTACACACAGTTAGATGCCTGTTCTTAGACATTTCTTAATGTGTGCAGGCTATATGAGTTCCTGCCGTTTTAAAACCCACCTTTTTTTTCCCCATGTAGAAGTTTTGCATAAACAGTTTTCATTATTTTTTTCAGCTTCTAATTGAGATGTCTGGACAGAAAAATACAAAGATAAGACGTAGGCAGTCTTATATTTAGGAACATTTAAAAAGCAGTGCGTCATTTGTATTTCTGTATCAGTCCCTTATTTGGGGTTGCAAAGGATCTTTAAAATTTGGTGTTGTTGAAATCAATGTAGGGATGACAGCCCTTATAGAAAAATGATGCCCAATAGATGCTGATAAATTATTTCATTAAGGAAAATACCTAGAAATACAATTCTTTGGTCAAACAAAATCCACCCTTCATGTTCAATGTTCATATGAGGAAAAGAGTTCAGAATACACAGGTTGTTATTAAAACCAACCTCGGCCAAAGAGCAATGTTAGAGCTAGCATAGGACAAATCATTCTGGCCACTGGAAGCCTGATGGGGTCTCTCATATGCTGTCTTCTCTACTTATTCCAGCTCAAAATCACAGCTCTTTGTCCTTTCCTAAGACAAGCAAGAAATGGCCAAATCCCAGGTATGTATCTTGTTTGTCTGTTCCTTCCCTTGGTTTACTTTGGAAGTGATAAAGATCTGTAGGAATCTTGAATATAAAATAGGGAATTATTTTAAAGTAAACCTTAGTTAGCAACAGAGAAAGAAAGAAGATCAAAGCCGAGTTATAATGTGGATATATTCACACCTTAAGGTCTAGCAGGTACTAATGTTGCATTTCAAGTTTCTCTGAGCTGTCTGGCAGGCATGGGCAAAAGGGAACTACAACATAACTTACCTCACCCATTGGGAGAAAGAACACCAATCTTCTGGGGAAGTAAAGGTCTTCTGGAACTGAGTTTCAAAGCATATCTGTGTTGCTGTTGTTTTTAAAATCATTTTATTGAGGGCTCCTACAACTCTTTCACAATCCATCCATCCATGGTGTCAAGCACATTTGTACATTTGTTGCCATCATTCTCAAAGCATTTTCTTTCTACTTGTGCTTTTGGTATCAGCTCCTCATTCCCCCCGCTCCACGAACGCTTTATATGTAATAATGTGTAAATTACTATTATTTTTTCATGTTTTACACTGACTGATCTCTCCCTTCACCTACTTTTCTGTTGTCCATCCCTCTGGGAGGGGGTTATAGTTAGACCATTGTGATCAGTTTCCCCTCTCTCCTCCTACCTTCCCTCCTGGTATGGCTACTCTCGATATTGGTCCTGAGGGCTATATCTACCCTGTATTCCCTGTGTTTCCAGCTCCTATCTGGACCCATGTACATGCTCTGGTCTAGCCAGATTTTAAGGTAGAACTGGGGTCATGATAGTGGGAAGGGGGAAACATTAAAGAACTCAAGGCAAGTTGTATATTTCATCGGTCCTATACTGCACCCTGACTGGTTCATCTCCTTCCCACAACCCTTCTGTAAGGGGATGTAAAATTGCCTACAGATGGGCTCTGGGTCTCTAGTCCACACTTCCCCTCATTCACAATGATATGATTTTTTTGTTCTGGGTCTTTGATGCCTGATACCTATTGAGACCCCATGATCATTAAGGCTGGTTTGCTTCTTCCATATGGGCTTTGTTGCTTCTTGGCTAGATGACTGCTTGTTTATCTTTGAGCCTTTAAGACCCCAGACACTGTATCTTTTGATAGCCGGCACCATCAGCTTTCTTCACATTTGCTTATTTGTCTTCAGCAATCATGTTGGGAGGGTAAGCATCATGGAATGCCAGTGTAATAGAACAAAATGTTCTTGTGTTAGAGAGTGCTTGAATAGAGGCCCAATGTCCATCTGCTCTCTTAATACTAAACCTATAAATGCACATAGATCTGTTTCCCCCTCATCTTATATAAATGTATTTACATCTGGACATGCCTGTATTTAGACCTCTATAAATGCTCTTTGTCTCTGCCCTCTATTTCCTTTTGCTTTTCTCTTTTTCCATTATCATGTTCAGCCTTCATTTAGGTTTCAGTGATTTCTCTCAGTTACATTGACCTTGATCAAGCCCTACCAAGCCTTGTGTACCTTCCTTGCCATCGATTTTAGATTACTTGTTGTTCTCTTGTCCCTGGATTTGTTAATACCTACTTCCTCCACCTCCCCCTCTCCCATGTCCCCTCTGGAACCCTTGTTCATGTCCTATTGTTTTCTTTTTGTATTGTTTATCTCGCCTATCTTATCTAGATATACATGCAGAGATAATATACACAAAAACAAGACAGCAAAACAAAGCAACAAAAGATAGCAAAATACCAACAAAAACCAATGACAAAAAAAAAACCCAAAGAAAAATGCCTATAAATGGTTCATGGTCTTGTTTATTGACCGTTAGGAGTATTTTCCAATTGAGTATGATGGATTGCCATGCCCTAGCCCCAAAGTCTATTTTTGGTATTCCCCAGGGACTTTCTTGTTCTGCTCCCCTTCCTGTTGTGTTGCACAACCTTAGTGTTTCGTCTCGGTGTGGTGGGGTCAGAGCAGGCACAATCCCCACACTGTGTCTTCAGTGTTGCCCTCCAGTGTAACACTATGGGTCAGCAAGGGATGTTGTGTCTTGTGGTGGGGTTGGTCCTCTTTGTGCATTGTCTGCCTTGAGCAGGAATAGCATCCTCGGGGCTTATGGGCCAGGATGTGTTCCACTCTCTCCCCATCTCCCTTCATTTGCTCTTGTGTGCTGTGATCAGACATGTCCCTCTCCCTGAGCTGTAGCTTCAGTGTTGTCCTCTGAAGTGAATTCTTCTGGGGTGGGGGTGGGGGGTGTTATCCACATAGTTGGGATTAGGGCCAGGCTCTCAGATGTCTCTATTGGTTCACTGCTTCCTGACAGTATGTTGCATTCATGTCTTGGAGTTCTGTGTTGGGTTTTAATGTGGATTATGGTCTCCAACCATGTTAGTGATCAGTGCAGTCCCTAGCTTCCTGCAGATCTTCCCTATTGCAATTCCTCTGTAAACTGGAGGTATGGTGTCAAAATGTAATTTGGGAGGCTGAGCCCTGGTGGCATAGTGGTTGTGTGCAGGACTGCAGCCCACAGGGTTGGTGGTTCAAATACAGCAGCAGCTCTCCAGGAGCAAGGCTGGGACTCCTAGTCCCACCAGGGGACAGTGATGCTCACCAAAAAAAAATGTAATTTGAGAATGAAATATTTTAGGGAACTTGCCTTCTGAATGATTTTTTTGGAACCATTTTCTCAATTGGACTTTCAGTAATTGCTTGGCTAAGACACAGAGTTCTATAGACACCCACAGCACAGGACTATCTATCTATCTATATATGTATATACTTTTTAAATGCACATTCATTAAAACAGATTTTTTTGCTGCTGTACATTTTGAGAAATATTAACACAGGCATAGATTGATGCAACTCATCTATTACTTCACTGTCAGAGAGTCAATTCTGACTTACAGCAATCATGTAGGACAGAGTAGCACTGCACAAGGGTTTCTGAGACTAACTTTTTATGGTCTCTCATGGTATGTAACTTCTTAAAAAAAACTAAAATCTTTAGTTTTAGAATTGTAGATTTGTGTGTCATTGTACTGCTAGTGATCTTGTGGTACCCTGTCAGAGCCCTGGTGGTACAGCGGTTACGTATTGGGCTGCGTAGTTTGAAGTTTGAAAGTGCTGGCTGCTCTGAGGGGGAAGGTGGGGCTTTCTATCCCCATAAAGAGTTACAGTCTCAGAAACCCACAGGGCCACTTCTACCCATCCTACAGGGTTCCTTTGACTTGTCACAAAGTCGAGTTTGGAGGGATATCTTGTTGTTGTTTGGTGTGTGTGTGCCCTTTGTAAGTTTTTCTTTGATGGTAATGAACTCATTGTCATCGAGTTAGTTCTGACTCATGGCGACCCTCCCGGGCAGGGTAGAACTGGCCCCTGTGGGTGTCCAAGACTGCAGTCCTTTATGGAATAGAAGTCCTCAGCTTTCTCCCACCGAGCAGCTGATGCTTTCAGACTGCTGACTTCGCTGTTCGCAGCCCATCACGTAACCACTATGCCACCAAGACTCCTATGTTGTCAAATTGCAGTATAATATCACGGTGTACAAGATCCAGAACCATTCCATTATTGTAGGAGCCCCTCATGTAGCCCTTCGTTTTCCACATTCACCACCACTCTCCTGTTCCTTGACTCCTGTAACCACTAATCTGTTCTCCAGTTTTTTTGATTTTAATCAATCCTTTTATTGGAGGCTTTTACAGCTCTTATAACAATTCATACATAATTGTATCAAGAACATTTGTATAATTTTTATATTTGTACAATATGTTGCCATGTCATTTCTTTTTTAAAAAATCATTTTATTAGGGACTTGTACAACTCTTTTTGGGGGGCATCACTGCTCTCCGGCGGTGGGAGTAGGAGGCCCAGCCCCACTGCTGGAATTGAACCTCCGTCCCAGTGGGCCGCAGTCCCGCGTACCACCACTACGCCACCGGGGCTCAGCCCGACTTGTACAACTCTTATCACTATCCATCCTTCCATTATATGTCCAGCACATTTGTATGTTTCCCTCATCATTCTCAAAACATTTGCTTTCAACTTAAGCCATTGGTATCAGCTCCTCATTTTTACCCTTCCCCCCCTGCTCCCCTCTCCCTCATGAACCCTTGATAGTTTATAAATTATTATTATTTTGTCATATCTCCAATTCTTAATGTGGTCATTTCAAGAGGCTTCTGTCAATGGCATCAGATGGGTAAACCTTTGCGGATTGCCTTGGTTTATTCGGTGTAGGTCTCAGGAGATATCATCCCGGCTCCTTTGGATCACAGAGCAGCTTTACATGGCGGGGTATAGCACCGGCCCCTCTCCCCCTACCGAGCCCCCAAAGGGAAAACATCCTAAACCCACTGCTGTCATGGAAATTCCGACTATGGGTAACCTGTGGGTAACAGAGTAGAGCTGCTCCGTAGGATTTTCCTGGTGGGAATTTTTATGGTGAGAATCAGCTCTTTCCTCTGTGTGCCTAAGGGTGTGTTTAAACTGTCAACCTTTAGGATATCAGCTGATCACAAGCCAATTATACCACCTAGGAACCTTGGATGTATCACACAGCTTGTCCATTGAAAGACATTATTCGTCCACTGAAAGACATCTAGATTATTTCCAATTTTTGGCAATTGAAAATAAAGCAACAATAAATCTTATTTCCTTATTGTTGAGTTTTGAGAATTATTTATAAGGAAATCCTGGCGGTGCTGTCTGTCAGGTTTAAAACCACCAGTCCCTTCACGGGAGAAAGATGAAGCTATTTGCTCCCATAGTGATTTACCGTTCTGGAATCCCTATATAGGATCACTATGAGTTGGAAATTGACTCGATAGAAGTAGGTTTATATATTCTGAATACAAGCCCTGTGTAAGATAAGTGGTTTGGAAATACTCTCTCTGTCTGTGGTTTGTCTTTTTATTCTCTCTAAACAGTGGCACTGATAGAGCAAGAATTTTAATTTTGATGGATTCTAATATCTAAATTGCTTTTATGAATGTGATTTTGGTGTCATAACCAAGAACTTGTTGCCTAATCCTAGGTGTGTTGCAATGAGTTCTTTATGTGGCTTTTTGCCTTGCTTCTTTGGAGAAACAGACTGAGGGATTCTCCCCCCGCCCCCTCCTTTAAGCCCTAGTTCTTTTTGCCCTTTTCCCTAGTTGTCTGTCTTAGAGGAATTGTTACATTCGTCCAGGTTGTTTATGTTTTCCACTCCCAGAAAGGTTTACGGTCTTGGAAACCCATACAGTTAGCTCTACCCCTTCCTGTAGGGTCTCTATGACTTGCATTAGACTTGATGGCAGTGAGTGAGTAAAAGTCATTACCAATAAGAAAAAGCTTACTTATGTCATTTTGTTGTTTGCTTTTTGAGAAAGTTGTATCATCTTTGACCACTACCAACTCCTTAAAAAAATCCCCAAACTCATAAGCCTATTATCAAGGAGGCCTCGCAGTCAGGTGTTGAGCTGTAGTCTGCAAGGTCGGCAGTTGGAAACCACTGGCCTTCTTGTAGGGCAAGACAGGGCTTTCTACTCCTGTAATCAGTTGCAGTGTCAGAAACCCACAGCAGCAGGTCAACCCTGTCCTCGAAGGTCACTATGAGGCCACTTTGATAATGAGACTCTTATCATTGTTATTTCATTGCTTTTAAGCAGTGAGCCAATTTGGTTCACCTTCCTGGTTATGTGTTTATTTTTCAGATATGTTATTTGTGATGTTCCACCCATCAAACATGAAGGAGCTTCAAAAAGTTTGTGAGGGAAAATGGAATTAAAATATAATGAGATTTTTCCATTAAAATTTTGAAAAAATATGTATGTAATCTTCCACCTGTCATACATATTTTAAATATTTCAAGAGGGGAGGTTTAGGTTATCATATTTACCTAGATATTTATCACTTCTGATGCTTTCCCTCATTGCTGATAATCTACCTTACATTCTGGTATCAATTGACTATTTAAGAACTTCCTATAGTGAAAAAAAATAACTTCCTTTAGCAATTATTTTATAGCAGATTGAATAGCAATGCATTTTTAGTTTTCCTTCATTAAGAATGTATTTTACCTTCATTCCTGTTGGATTTTTGTGGCATTTAGACTTGTGTAGACTTTTTTTTTTACTCAACAACTATGTTGGCTACTTTGCTTTTTCTCCATGGTTTTTGGGTGAGAAATCTACAGTATTTTGAATAGATGGTCCCCTAAAAGCTATGCTAAAAGTACCCTCTGGATGCTTTCAAATTTTGCCTTTAGCTTTCAGCAGTTGGATGATGATGTGTCTGTGGATTTCTTTGGCTTTATCCTATTTAGCCTTGCCAAACTTCCTATGCCTGTAGATTTGTTCTTAGTCCAATTTAAAAAATGTTCAGCTTTCATATTTCCAAGTATTTTTCTGCACTACTCTTTCGTCTCTCCTTTAGAGACTATGGTAACACAAATATAACAATGATTTGTTTGTCTTTCGGCTAGAAAACTAGGACTTTACTTACCCTGTTCTGCTATATACTTCCCTGGGGGGGGGGGGGCAGTTACCAAAGTTCCTCTAGAGAGAAATATCCCCTGCCCTCTTGCTGCTGTTCCTGTTGCTGTTAACACCACTGCTGTTAAATTTTCTAGTGTCTGGAGATGAGAGAAAGGAGAGGGAAAAATAGGGTTCCCTTTTGTCCCTGAGCATTAGATGGGCAAGCACCTGATGGCTCACTAAGAGAACAGCGGCTCACTGCTACCACTCTGCAGGAGAATGATGTGGCCGTTTGCTCCTGTGAAGATTTCTAGCCATAGCAACTAACTCCATGGGACCATTCTAGTCCTCCTCCAGGGTCTCTGTGGGTTAGCGTCGACTTGATGACAATTCAAACAAGACCTAGAGGGCTGCTGCTATTATTTTCCCCTATTTTTATTTTGAATTTGGTGAAGTAAATTTCCACACACTTCTTTCTAGTCTCTCTTACTTTGGAAGCTCTATTGCAGCAGTTTTTAACCTGTGGGTTGCAACCCCTTCAGGGATTGAACGATCCTTTCGAAGAGGTCGCCCGATTCATAGCAGTAGCAAAATTACAGTTATGAAGTGTAAAGACGAACTGAGGCACAAGATGGGTGAGAGGTAAACTGAGGCACAGGACAAGAACAAAGTCAGGACAAGTAGGTGAAGTTTGAGACAATTTTATTGTAGCAAAGGGGGAGGGGGAAGCGAGTGAGCGAGCTAGCTAGCTCCTGGGCGGAGTTCCATGATCGAACAAGTAGCCCAGGGAAACCGCAGGTTATGTTCAGGGTCCAGGGTATTTAAAGGAAAGCGGGGGCTGGGGTGGGGGTCCTTGCTGCAGCAACAAAGGTTATGGCCCAGGATGTAGTTTACCAGCTTTGGCAGGTAGGGAATCGGGCAGTTTGGGCATCGTTTCTCGGTCTCCTCATTCTTATGGGCAGCTGCTGACCTCCAGGGATGTGCAGGGACAGCCTCAACTTAGCTTGATCATGGAGTGACAACAAAAACGATTTTATGGTTGGTGGTCAACATGAGGAACTGTATTAAAGAGAAGCGACATTGATAAGGTTGAGAACCACTGCTTTATAGAAACCTATCTACCACGGATTTTCCTGCTGGTATTTCAAATACCCTAATTTCCAGCATCACAGCAACATGCAAGCCACTACAGGATGACACAATGAGAAATGAAATAAAACAAAAAGCCCACTGTGGTCGCATTGATGCTGACTCCTGGTGACCCTCTAGGACAGGGTCGAACTGCCCCTGTGGGCTTCCAAGATGGCACCTGTTAACCGGTGCAAAGTGCCAAGTCTTTCTTCTGCTGAGTGGCTAACTGTTGACCTTGAAGCTTGATACGTAATCACTACGCTACCAGAGCTCCACAGTGACATAGGAGTAGTGGTATATCCATTTACACATGTATTTTTTTTGGGGGGGGTTACTGTGAGTTAATGACAGACATAGTGATAATTTTTTTCCTAAGTACTTCATCATCCATCCATCCTCTCAGAGTCAGTTCATTCTCTTAGACTACTGGTTCTCTACCTTCCTAATGCCGTAGCCCTTTGATACAGTTCCTCATATTATGGTTGGACCCCCCCCCCAACCATAAAATTATTTTCGTTGCTACTTCATAACTATAATTTTGCTACTGTTATGAGTCAGAGAACCCCTGTGAATGGGTCGTTTGACTCCCAAAGGGCTGACAGCCGCTGAATTAGACCATCATGTCTTACTCGCCACATTTGGGCAGCTAACACTGATAGAAGATCATCATGTAGCCCTTGCTCTCATTTTCATTGAGTTAATGCTGACTCATAGCGCCCCCCCCCCCCCCCGGGTTCCAAGAGCGTAGCTGTTTTCAGGTGCAGAAAGCCCAGTCTTTCTCGGGCAGAGCTGGTGCTGGTTTGGAGCTCCTGACTGCGGGAGCGCAGCACAACACGGAGCCCTGTGCTACCAGGGTTGCTTATAGTCTAAATCATACCTCTGACAGGACGCTGCCTGATCCAGGGCTCGTTCAAATCTCTTGTATTGTATTTACTTATCACGCTCCAAAGATCTTACTTTGCACTTACTTATCAAGACTCTTCAAACTTCCTAAGTGTAAAGTAGTTCCCAGACATTTTTCTTTTGCATGGTGTGTGCGTTATTAGAAAATAGACACAATTAGACACAGCAGCTAGTTGTTTTACAGTGTCCCCCAGTTTACATTTATGTGATTGTTTCCTTATACTTAAATTCAATGTCAAGAATCTGGCGGATTTTTCTGCATTTTTATTTGCATTGTTTTGCTTGGTTTTTGTTTATTCATATTAGGGTATATCTCAGAAGTTTCATGACATTGAAGGTCCCCTTCTTGAAGTTGTGTTACATGTTTTTCTGTTTTCCAGTATATGAAACTCAGGAGGAGTGAGCCTATAGAGGCAGCAAGTAAAATAAGAGTTTTGGTGGGGGTGGGGTGGGTGGAGGTGTGCAACGGTGAAGGGAGGGTGAAGGGGAGACAATGCCAAGGAGACAATGTAGAAAAAGAATGTTTGGAAATTGATGGTCATAGCAATTGTATAATTCTCCTTGATGCGATTGAACTATGGAATGGTATGATATGGGTATTAAGTAATTTCTTAAACTATTCTGATGGACTACTGCATAAATAGTGCTGTATCCTCAGTGCGTTGTATTGGAAGACATGGTTTCCATTTGTGCCATTGCTTGTGATGGTAATCTTGATCAGTTGTCTGGCATGGTGTCTGTCAGGTCTCTCCATTGTAAAATGATCTGTTTTCTTTTGATTATACTCTATAATGTAATATTTCTAGACTGCATAAATATCCTTTTTAAAAGTGTTTTTATATTTACAGTGGATTTTATATTTCAAACCAGAATTTTAATTTATCCTTAGACCTTGGTCCCCATTTCTGTTCTCCTTACTGTTTTTTTTTACCTTCATCACATCCTAAAAAGGTTTATACTAGGTCTTTAAAGTACAAGTTAGCTACAATGTGGGATTTGTTTTTTACTCACAGGTAATTTGAAATACATAGTATTCTCTATTTTCTACAATAAGTTATACTAAAGGTATTGGTTACAGGTGAGATTAATATTTATGCAGAGTCAAGATGCAACCTTGAGTCTATCCCACCAGAATTTTGAGATTGCAAGAACAGATTTGCTGCATTGAAAACTAATAACAGAAGACTTGGTGAGGTGTGGGAGGGCATCATTAATATCATTCATGAAAAAATCAAATGTTCATTAAAAAGACAAAAAAGAAAATAGTGTGGATATCAGAAGAGAATCTGATACTTGCTCTTAATCATTGAATTTCTAAGGTAAATGGAAGAAATGATGAAGTCAAAGAGCTAAACAAAAACTTTCAGCTTATGATAGCGTTAATGAATGTGTAACCCCACTTGAGGGGAGCGAACAACAGAATTGTAAGTGAATGAATATATGGGGAGGTGTGAGATAGGGCAACAAAGTTAAAATGAAAAGTAAGGGTTTCTGGGAGTGGGAATAAAGAGGAGTTTATATCAAGGAATTCAAGAAGAAAGCAAATGTTTTGAAACTATTATGATAGCAATTGTAAAATACGGCCTGATGTGATTGCACTCTGGAATGTTATTATATTTGTAAGAGCTCCCAATAAAATGATTAAAAAAGAAAACAATGCAGAAAATAGTAAAAACGGAAATAACTTTAAAATGGATCAAAATAAATAAAATGGGTCAAAAGGGAGGTCAGATGATAAGGGATTACATTTTGGCCTAATGATAGATGCCATACTACACGTTACATTGTTGTCTCTGATAGCAAGGCTGTTTGCACCCCTGGCTTATGATCTGAGGGAATTCAGCAGAATCCTCATCCATGCAGGGACCCTGAAAATGGATTTTGGACTTTCGCTATCATTCATATCCTTCAGTGAGCAGTGTATTTAGAATTTAAGCTCTGATGTTGTTCCCTCCTCCAAAATTTGGGTTTTATTATTTGCAGTATATCATAGAATTATATATCATCATCATCATCATCATCATCATCATCACTACAATCCATTTAAGACCATTTTCTAAACCCTCAAAGAAGTCTTATATCCCGTAGTATCCACCCATAAACCTCCCAACCTCCACCTCAATTTGAGCCTGAAACAATTACTAATCTTCCTATTTTTGCCTTTTACTGTAACAATAGCGTATTCTGAACAAACATTTAATATAAATGGGAATCACATAATATGTTAGGATTCATAATTGGTCTCCTTCTTGTAACATATTATTCCCAAGGTGTATTAATAATGTGGCATGCACCAGTACTTCATTTCTTTTTGTTGTCAAATAACATTCCATTGTATGATCATATCAGATTTTATTTATCCATTGAAAAATTGATGAATCCTGGGGGCATAGTGACTTCTTTTTTGAGCTACTAACTACAAGGTTTGAACCCACCCAACATTTCATAGGAGAAAGATGAAGGTGTCAGCTTCCATAAAGACTTAAAATTTTAGAAATCCAAAGGAGCAGTTCTACCCTGTCGTATAGGGTTAATTTGAGTCAGAATTGACTTGGTGGCATATAGTGTTAAGTTGATGGGTATTTAAGTTGTTTCCACTGGTTGGCTATTACTAATAAAGCTACTGCGAATATTTCATGTACAAAAATATTTTAGCTTAAAGAAGACAAAGTACAATACTGCAATGAAGTGTGTAATAGACTTAGGAAACCAAAATGAAAGAACAAGCTCAACATATCTTAAGCTAGAACTGAAGGAAAAATTCAAGCCTTAAGTTTCAATAATGAAAGATCCTATGGGCAAAGTATTAATGCAGGAAGCATCAAAAGAAGATGAGAAGAATACAGAGTCACTGTACCAAAAAGAACTGGTCAATATTTGGTTATTTTAAGAAGTAACATATAAGCAAGAACCAATGATATTGATGGAAGCAGTTCAATTAGCCAAAAAACAAGGCTCCAGGAACTAATGGAGTACCAATTGAAATGCTTCAACAATCTGATGAAGCACTAGAAGCACTCACTCCTCTATGCCAAGAAATCTAGAAGACAACTACTTGGCCAACTGAGAGGATGAGATCTATTTTTGTACCCATTCCAAAGAAAGGTGACTCAACAGATTGCTCACAGTATATAACAATGCCATTGATATCACATGCAAGTAAAACTTTGTTGAAGATTACCCAACAACAGTTGCAGCAGTACATGGGTAAAGCACTGCCAGAGGTTCAAGTCTGACTCAGAAGAGGATATGGGACAAGTGATATCATTGCTAATGCTAGATGGATCTTGACTAAAAGCAGAGAATATCAGAAAGATGTTTACTAGTGTTTGTTGACTATGCACAGGCATATGACTATGGACCATAACAAACTATGGATAGCCTTGAGAAGAATGGAAATTCCAGAACACTTAGCTGTGTGCTCTTGCAGAACTAGTACATGGATCAAGAAGCAGTTATGGGGATAGAAAAGGGAATATTACATGGATTAAAGTCAAGAAAGCAATGCATCAGGGTTGTATTTTCTCATCATCCTAACTTAACATGTTTGCTGGACAAGTAATCATAAAAGTTAGACCCTATGAAGAAGAAAGTAGGATTGTAGGAAGGCCTATTAACAACTGTCAGTGTGCAGATGATACAATCTTGCTTGCTGAAAGTATGAAGGACTTGAAGTACTAGCTCCTGAAGATCAAAGATTCCAGCCTTCAATATGAATTATAACTTACGGCAAAGAAAATAAAAATCCTCACAATTGGACCAATAAGATCATGATAAACAGAGCAAATATTGAAGTTGTCAAAGATTTCATCCTATTTAGTTTCATATGCTCTTTAATGATCTTTTTTGCTTTCTTTATATATGATTTTAAAAATCATTTTATTGAGGGTTTGTATGACTCCTATCACAATCCACACATATATCCATTGTGTCAAGCAATTTTGTACATTTGTTTCCCTCATCGTTCTCAAAACACTTGCTTTCCACTTGAGCCCCTGGTATCCACTCCTGATTTTCCCCTCCCTGCCTGTTCCCTCCTTCCCCATGATAATTTATAAATTATTATTATTTTGTCAAATCTTATGCCACCTGACATTTTGCCTCACCCACTTCTCCTCTGTCCATTCCCCAGGAAGGAGATCATATGTAGATCCTTGCAATCTGGTCTCCCTTTCTACCCCACCTTCCCTCTACCCTCTCATTATCTCACCTCTTCTGGCTTGAATTCCCTGTGTTTCCACTTTCTATCAGTACATCCTCTGGTTCACTCAGATTTGTAAGGTAGACTGGGGACTTAAGGTTTGAAGATAATCAAGTGGACTTCTAGCTGAGAAACAACAAAGCCCACATGGAGGAAGCACACCAGCCTGTCCTGACATGATCGCTGTGGACAAAGTGGGTAAACAAGCAAAAGTGGTGAAGAAAGCTGATGGTGCCCGGCTATCAGGGGATGTAGAGTCTGGGATCTTAAAGACTTGAAGATAAACAAAAGGCCATATAGCCTAAAAGCAACAAAGCCCACTTGGAAGAAGCACACCAACCTGGGTAATCATGAGGTGTTGAAGGAATCAGCTGTCAGGCATAAAAAAGAACAAAAAAAGTATTTCATTGTGAATGAGGGGGGGGTGCAGGGTGGAAACCCAAAGCCCACCTGTGGGTAACCAGGCATTTCCTCACAGAAGGCCTGGGGAGGGGACGAGTTAATCAGGGTGCAGTGTAGCAATGATGAGGCATACAATATCCCTCTAGTTCTTGAATACTTCTTCCCACCACACCCACTATCATGATCCCAGTGTTACCTTACATATATGATGTTTTTTATGTCATCCCACAACTCTTGAATGATTGTACCATGGTTTATCCATTTTACTGTTTGATAAGCATTTAATTTTTTCCCGTGATTTAGCTCATAGGTTTCCAAACTTATTTGACCTATTGTCTCTTTAAAAAATTACTCAGTGCCCCCTGGCAGTTAAAAAACTTTTGTAAGCCATCGATATTTTCAATCACCTCATTTGCATGTGAAATTTGGACATTGAATAAGGAAAACTGAAGAAGAATAGATGCCCATGAATTATGATGCTGGTGAAGAATTTTGAAAGTACCATGGACTGTCAAAAGAGCAAACAAATCGGTCTTGGAAAAGTACAGCCAGAATGATCCTTAAAAGTAAGGGTGGGGAGACTTCATCTCATGTATTTTAGACATGTTGTCAGAAAAGAGAAGCCCTTGGAAAAGGACATCATATTCAGTAAAGTAGAGGGACAGCAAAAAAGATGAAAACCCTTGACCAGGTGGACTGACACAGTGGCTATAAATTTGGGCTCAAGCATAACAGTAACTGTGATGATGGCATAGGATTGGGCACTATTTCCTTCTCTTGTATGTCGGGTCGATATCAGTTGGGCCAATTCAAGGCATCTAACAATAACATAGCCCATAGTCCAGGATAATGTAACCCAACTCACTGTTGTCATGTCAACACAGTCATGTCAACATTCATAGCGATTCTATAGGATGGGATAGAACTGGCCTTGTGGCTATCCCAGACTGTAACTCTTTATGGGAGTAGAAAGACCCATCTTTGGCAAATCAACACCTAACCACTATACCACAGGGCTCCTGGCAGATAAAGTATAGGAATCTGCTTTTGCAGCACCCCTGAACACCTTTGTACTTCTTTCTAGTACATACGTGCATCATTTTCTCTTCCGGTATGTACCTGGGGCCCTGGTTGGGATAGTGGTCAGCAGTTTGAAACTACCAGGGAGAAGTATGACGCTTTCTACTCCAATAAAGACAGTAATAGGTTTCAAATAATTTAACAACTGGTTCATTACTTTAATGTCTGTTTTAGTATATAAAAATGATATACCCAAATGTATTTTATTTAATACAGTTAATACTTAAATAACAACAATAAAAGAGGTACACAAAATGAGATTATGTTATAAGAAAGACTGTTAAAATATTAATGAAAGTATTAAACAATACCTGACAAAAACAACGAAAACTGTTAAAAATACTGCTTCTTGATCGGCAACTGTCACTTGCAATATTCTTCACTTTTATCATCTCCTTTGTGATTTATCTTTAAACAACTTTCCACTGTAGGAGTAGAAACCCATTTAGAAGTAGGCAAGCTAGACAACAGTTATTATGTTTAGTATAGTAGAAACAGGTGACTTCTCTTTTCTGAAAGTATTATGTTCATCTTTGAAGAATCCCTTTCTGCTTCTGCTGAACTTACAACAATTGTTCTGACACAATTTTAGCTCTTTGAACACTTTCAGGAATTACATAATTTACTCATAATGTCTACTGCAAAGAATTAATTTTTGTAAACAATGTGAATTTGTTTCTTAAAGATACCATATCAGTTTACACTTCTCTGAACAGTATGAGTTCCTCTTTCTCCATAATCTTACACTATTTAAGTTTGCTTTTCTTATGAGTATGTAGTGGTATCTTAATGTGGCTTAAATTTTCATTTATATCACTGCTAATGAGGTTGAGAGAACCCTCTAGTGGCTAACTGCAAGGTCAGCAGTTGAAACCACCAGCTGCTCCTCAGGAGTAAGAGGAGCAAGGATTTCTACTCCTGGAAAAAGTTCGTCTCAGAAACAGACAAGGCTAGTTCTAGCCTGTCATATAGGGGTGCTGTGAGTCAGATTCGACTCAATTGCAGTGAGTTTGGTTTTATTTTAATGAGACTGAGTGTACTTCTTCTGTTTTTAAAAATAATTAAATTGAGATATAATTCATACATCATCTTTCCATAGTTACTCATATTAAAAAAGAATTGTATAATCATCACTACAATCAATTCTAGAACATTTTCTTCCTTCTTGTTTTCATTATTTGCACCCCATTTTCATCCAAACTCCCTTTCTGTAATTCCCCAGTAAGACATTAATTCAGTTACTGTCTCTATAGACTTATCTATCCTGGATTTCATACCCCAAATAAAACAAAACACAAAAACAAAACAGAAAATCCAACCAAAAAAGAGGGAAAAACCTCAAGAGGAAAAAGCAGGAACTATTAAAAGCCAGAACAAATTTAAAAATGGGTCAAACAGGAAATCAAGTGGTCAGGTATTTCATTTTAACTTAATTGCATCTTCTGTAATTGAATTTATAATACTCTGTCCAAGAGCAAGATTATTCACATCGCACCAACCTTATCACATCCACCCATACAAATACAGGTGTATATGACTGGGTTGGCGCCATAATGTACTTATTTATGTGGACAGTCACACATGCATAGAAATCAGCTACTGTGTAGAAAGTAGCTGCTGTGTTGAAAGCAGCTACTCAGTAAAAGCTACTGTGCTGAAAGCAGCAATATTGAAAGTAAAGTAATACTTCATGAATTAAAATTTCTGGGTAATTGTAAAGCCATGTACTATCAACTACTGCAAACAAAATCTGTACCAGGGGAACTTAATCTGCCTGCTGATTGATCTTTTTATATGCAGCTGTGGTTGATGTGAATACTGCCCCCTTGTGATAGTAACAGGTATGTAAAACAAAGCAACACAGAATGGTAAATCATAGGAAACTTGAATGAACTTTGTTGACTGAACTATGCCATATATCGTCTTTTGTATTATTAAGGCTATTGTTATATATATAATTGTTATATATTATCAACCATCCCATGACAGTGGTTCATGTAGAAAAGAATATTAGGAAAAGAAAATATAGTGAGGAATTTTTACAGTATGGCTTAACCTAATAATTACAGCAGGAATTCAGAAACTGCAATGTGCTATTTGATGTGAAGTTCTATCAGCTGAATCTATAAAGCCGAATAAAGTAAAACGCCCTTTTGATAGCAAGCATCTGAGCTTTGCTGGCAAGGATTGAAACTGTTTTAGAAGCAAAGCTGATGGACTCAAGAAAGTCAGTGTTGATATTGGTGACAAGTATAAAGTGACCAGATTTTAAGTGGGGGGTGGTGGTGGTGATTCTTGATTAAAAGTTTGGTCTATATGGAGCAACAAAATTTTTCATAGAATGCAAAAATAGTATTGTAATATATTTATTTTAATTTTAAAATGCCGTGGGATGTTGTTAAATTGTTAAAAAAGTAGGACGTCTGGTCACTTTAACAAGTACCACAAACAAAACGTAGCAACTGTTGAAGCTTTATATTTAGTGGCACTCAGAATCATCAGAGCTATGAAACTTTACACCACTGCTGAGGATTTACTGTTGCCAGCGACCAAAGACATTGTTCAAGTTATGATTGGAGGCAAATTTGTTAGGAATAGATGACATATCTGCTGATATTGTTGATCAGTTAATCCAGGAAATTCAATGTATTCCACTCCCAATATTTAGTATACAGCTTGATGAATGCTACAGACATTGCAAACTGTGCAGTTACTGGTTTGCATGAGGTTTATTAATGATGGCGAGTTTCAAGATGAGTTTCTTTTTTGCAAACTTCTCGAAATGACAACTACCATAATGATGTATTTGACACAGTTGGTTCATTTCTGAACGAGCATAAGGTCTCTTAGGGAAAGGTTTGTGGTATTGCACATATGGTGCTCTAGCTATACCAAGATGTCGATCTGGACTTCAACTTTTGGTACTGAATGAGTCATCAGAACTCACTGTATGATTTATCGGCAAATATTAGCAATGAAGACATTGCCACAAGAGTTACAAGAAATCATGAAAAGCGTCATGATTTATGTCAGTTTTGTTAAGGTGAGTGCTTCAAACAGTTGACTGTTTTTGCAACTGTGCAATGAGTTGGATGTGCCAAAAAATGCTCCGCTATTTCATATCTATGTGAGATGGTTGTCGAGAAAAAAGTTTTAAAACGTGTTTTAGAGCTTTGTGATGAACTCAAAACATTTTTAATCAGAAAACAAGACCATCATTTGAAGCACTTTTCAGCAATAAATATGAACTATAGAAAATAGCTTACTTGGTGGACATCTTTGCCTTCTTGAATGAGTTAAATTTATCACTGCAAGGACCAAATGCAAGATGCCTAGCTTTGTCTGAAAAGATCCCATCATTTCAAATGAAACTTCAGCTTTGACAAAATAAAATTTACATGATGCCTATCTTATCTCCTTTCTTTGAGGAACATGACATTTCACCAGGCAAAAGGATTACGATGATAATTTCTGTGAAAGAACACTTGCACATGCTTGCAGATGAAATTTCATCGTACTTTCCAAATCTACTCAACACCCCATTTGCACTTGCCAGAAGCCCATTCACAGTCAAAGTTGAAGATGCCCCTGAGACAGCACAAGAGGAGTTCACTGAATTTATTAACAGTGATGCAGCGAGAACTGATTTCTCTACAGCAGGGGTCCTCAAACTTTTAAAACAGGGAGCCAGTTCACTGTCCCTGAGACCATTGGAGGGCCAGACTATAGTTTAAAAAAAAAGACCAAAACTATGAACAAATTCACTGCGGGCCCGGGATGAATCGGCTGCAAAGCAGGACAGCGGCGGTGGCAAAAACACCCGGTGAGCCGGATAAATGTCCTTAGTAGGCTGCATGTGGCCCGCGGGCCGTGTCAGTTAAAAAATTCTGAATCAAGTGTTTGCAATTATATTGAGATTGTTAATATTTATTGTGTCAACCTGACCGATGAGCACATGTGGGGTAAATTGAAAGGTGGAGACATAAATGGTTCGGTGAGCCTCGCCTTTCTAGTTCTAGAGTCTCTTCCTTTCTGGTGGTTGGACCAGGATACAGCTTTAGCTAGTTCCCTCCTCCAGCTGGCAAGGCTCATTTCTTGCAAAACATCCCCAAGGAGAAGCCACATGGACTTACCCTGATGCAGTCCTGGGTGCTGGAGCTGCCGTGTGGTGACCCCTGCCAGCACTGAGATGCTTACATGCTCACTGATTTGTCTTTCCTCCTGTAGTCAGTGTCATTGTGTGTGTTTTGTGATATTGTGGAGAACTTATGATTACTGTTAGACATATGGGCTAATGTTGGACTTATGGGCTTGGACAGCACTGGGTTGGGATGTTTTCTTAATGGACACTTACCCTTTATATGAAATTCTTCATTATACATGAGTTTCTATGGATTTATTTCTCTAATGTACCCAGACTAACACACATATCCTGTTCTGTCTGAGAATGTTTTGTGCCTTCTTCTTCCATTTCCAACAACCTATCTATGTGAAACAGGGTTTTCCAGCTTGTTGGTTATCAAGTCTAAATATAGAAATAGATTTGTTGTGGAAGATTATCTTCATTGTGCTCTTGCAAAGACTGCCCCAAGAATTTCTGATCTGGTGATAAAGAAGCTATCTCAACCTTCGCACCAACGTTGGTGTTTTACGCATAGTGTTATAAAATGTAGTTTACTGTTGTTATATTGACTTTATCCATGCTACACCATGCTTCAAGACAGAATTACATTTATTTGTAATTAGAAAAAATATTTCACGATATATAATTACATATTGTTTTTGTGATTAATCACTATGCTTTAATTATATTCAATTTGTAACAATGAAAATATATCCTGCATATCAGAAATTTACATAACGATTTGTGACAGTAGCAAGATTGCAGTTATGAAGTAGCAATGAAAATAATTTTATGGTTGTGAGTCACCACAACATGAGGAGCTGTATTAAAGGGTTACGGCATTAGGAAGGTTGAGAGCCACTGGTTTAGTTCCTAAATACTTCCCTCTGCCCCCCACTACTATGACCCAGTTCTGACTTACAAATCTGGCTGGACTGGAGAACACACATTGGTACAGATAAGACCTCTTAACACATGGAATTCAGGACAGATAAATGCCTGAGGAGCAGTAATGGGAGTAGCAATATCATGAGGGTAGAGGGATGGTCAGAGAAGGTGAAGGGGGACCCCATCCCAAGGTTGGATATATAGTCCTCCCACCGGCCAAAGAGGATGATTAACAGAAATGTGGGTGAACATAGACAATGGACAGTGTAAGAAACAATATGAAATAACAATACATGTTTGATCGCCGATACATGAAGGTGACAAGGTTGGAGAGGGAGAGGGTAAAAAGGAGCCTATACCAAGACTCAAGTAGAAAGTGTTTTAGAAATGATGGCAACATACGTACAAATATGTCTGATGCAATTGATGTATGGAATCTTATAAGAGTTATAAGAACCCCCAATAAAATGATTTTTAAAAAAGACCTTTTACCATTTACGAATGTTGCAGATAATCTGTCTACCTATGATTTTCATTTTCTCTGCAATGATTTTATTCATGCAATATTTACAAATATTTTCCTGTTCTGTGTCCTTTTTTAGAATTTGTTCCCTATCTTGTTAAAATGCATTATTGTATTTTCTAGATACTTTAGTATGTTATTCTTTATTAGATTTATAGCTGATATGATGAAATTAGGGCTTCAATTTAATTTTTTCCCATGTAGATATCTTTATAACCCATGCATATTTATTGAAAAGATAATCCTTTCTCTACTGTTGTCTAGTGCCAACTTTATCATAAATCATGTGTTCACACATGTTTGGAATTTCTGTTTTGTTTCACTGAATTATTTGTCCTCATGGATACTGTACCTTAGTGTCTTATTGTTGATTTTCACTTTTCCCGGTGGTGAGTATTTCAGTATTAAAAATGTACAATTACAGGGACAAGTGATATTTGAAGATGTGGCTGTGGATTTCACCCAGGAGGAATGGCAGTACCTGGACTCTCCACAAAGGACTTTATACAGAGATGTAATGCTGGAGACATACAGCAACCTGGTCTCTGTGGGTAAGAATGGCTTCCTTGATTAATTTTACATTTGTGATTATTATATCTAATGCAGGGCCTTCCCATGGGTGAAATATATTTTTACACTGTTGTTCACTGGACAAGTTTATGAACTCAAAACTCAGGTTGAATGGATTGACTTTGCCATTGTGACAAGGAATAGGTCCTTTGTGTTGTCCCATACTGCATTTTCCTCTTTCTCTGAGGATCTGAAGACCAAGGAGGTATCTTTATCATTTCTCCTTAACAGAGCATCAGGTTACCAAACCAGACCTCATCCTCAAATTAGAGTTAGAAGAGCCATCCCCAGCAGAAGGAAAAACCTCAATTTGGAGCTTTCCAGGTAAGTAGGATTGACCCAGGCTATGGAATACATGAGGTCTCAGCCTGATAACATGGGTGAGAACCTCGACAGGTCTTTCCCTGTATGTTGAGAAAGATTGTGTTACTTTGTTGCTATTTGAGTTTAACTGTGAGCACCTAAAATTTAAGACAAACACCCCCTTCCCCTTGTGATACTCTTCTTAAGTTGGTGTTCATTCACAAATTTCTGCACATTACTATTATACCATAGAAGGTGTCTTTTTATGCCTCCTGTCCATCATTCTCATCATTCTCATTTCTGACATAATCTGAAACCAGACCCACATTAGTCACAACTTAGACTCTAATGTTTTAATTACAGATTGGATAATCAGATTCCATTTTTGTTCAGCTTAAATATTTCTGTAAGGTTTTTTCTTCTTAAAACATCTTGTTTGGGCTGAGCCCGGGTGGTGTAGTGGTTGTGCGCGGGACTGCGGCCCACTGGGATGGAGGTTCGATTCCAACTCCATGGAGCAAAGGCTGGGCCTCCTACTCCCACCACTTGAGGGCAGTGATGCCAAAAAAAACACAACATCTTGTTTATCTCTTCTTTAAAATAGTTTTTAAAAATATAATTTGTATGTCGTGAGCTTTGTCCTTATAAAGTGTACAATTCAATTCAGTGACTTTTTTAAAAATCATTTTTTATTGGGGGCTCTTACAGCTTTTTTTTGGGGGGGCATCACTGCTTCTGATGGTCGTGGGCGCTACCTAGTGCTGCTCCTGAGAGCCGCCCTGGGTTTGAACCACCAAACCCGCGGGCTGCAGTCCTGCACTCAACCACTTACATCACTGGGGCTTAGCCCAATTCAGTGAGTTTTTAAAAAGTATTTTCAGAATTGTGCAGTCATCAATAGTGTGTTTTTTTAAAACAATTTGATTACTTCCAACAGAACCCCCTATTCCTTAGTTATTTCATATACCTTTGTCTCCCATCCCCTGGAAAACTTAATCTGCTTTCTGCTCCATTCCTGGACATTTCAAATAAGTGCAATCATACAGTACACAGTTTTCTTCTGTAGACTGGCTTATTTCACTTTGTGTAGTGTTTTTAATTATCCATGATGTACCTTGTATCACAACTTAATTCTTTTTATGGCAGAATAATATTTATTTTGTTTATCCATATCTGTTGACGGACACTTGGGCTGATTCTACCTTGGCTATTATTAATAATGCTTCATATACAGGGTTCTGTATGAATATATGTTTTCAGTTTTTTAGTAAAGGAATTATTTAGTTAGTTTTGTAGTAACAAATATAATATAATCTGTTCAACCTTTTGAGGAACTACCGAACTATTTTTCACAGGACCACATAAGAAATTTATGAATGTGTTAGTCCAGGTAGACTAGAGAAACAAATCCATAGAAACTCATATGTATATAAGAGAGAGTTTGTTTGTTTGTTTGTTTGTTTGTTTGTTTGTTTTTTGTGGGCATCACTGCCTCTGGTGGTTGTGGGCGCTACCCAGTGCCGCTCCTGAGAGCCACAGTTGGATTTGAACCGCCAAGCTCACGGGGCTGCAGTTCCGCACTCAACCACTTACGCCACCAGGGCTCAGCCCTGAGAGAGAGTTTTATATAAAGGGTAATTGTACTTTAAAAAATCATCTCAACCCAGTTCAGTCCAAACCTATAAGTTCAATATTATCCCATATGTCTGATATCAATCTATAAATCCTCTTCAGACTCATGAAATACATGCAGTGACACCGAATGCAAGACGATCATATACCAGTGGGTAGAAAGTCTTTGGATCCAGTGGCGTTGTAAGCATCTCAGCACTGGCAGGGGTCTCTATGTGGTGTCTCCAGGTTTAGAGGTTTGGTGATATCAGGGTAGTTCCATGTGACTTCTCCAGCTCAGGACACTAGAGTGATTCCATGTGTCTTGTCAGCTGCAATGTCTCCCAGGAAGTGACTAAAGTCAGTGAGTCTCTCCCGCCTCCAAAGAGTTAAAATCAGAGTTTCCTCAGAATCCTCAGGGAAAGGCCTCATTGGCTCTGATCCGAGTGACAGACTAGACTTCGCCCCTTCACTCTTAATTCTCTCAAGTCCCAAATTGACACCAGATTATGTAACTATCGCAATGAGAGTTCTAATTTCTTTATATCCTTGTCAATACTTGTTATTTTCCTTTATTTATTATTTCTATTATCCCATGAGTTCTTTGAAGCCCCCTCATATTCTGGATAAAATTGCCCTGTTAGATGTGTGATTTAGAACTATTTTCTCATGTTTTATGGGTTATTGTATTACTCTTTTGATGGTGGCCTTTAAAGCAAAGGTTTTAAGATGATTAAATTTATCTTTTTTAATTGATGTTTCTTGAACTTTGGGAGTATGTTTTAAGGAACTATTGCCTAACTCAAAGTTATGATTCACTCCGATATTTTCTTCTAAGAGTGTTACTTTTTTTGTTCATACATCTAGGTCTATGATCTACTTTTAGTTGATTTGTTGCATAATATATGAAGTTGGGATCCAAATTTTATTCTTTTTCATGTGGATATTGATTTATTGATTTTTACCTAGCCCATTTGTTTAAAAGGCTATTTATTTCATTCCTGATTGAATTGTGCTGATGATTGTTTTGAAAATTAGTTTTCTTTATGTTTGACAGGTTTTTTGTTGACTCTCAATTCTATTCCATTGATCAATATGCCTATCACAGTATGCCAGTACTACACTTTGTTGAACACCATAGTAAGTTTTGACATTGGAAAGGATGACTCCAAATTTCTTCTTTTACAAAATTGTTTTGGCTATTCAGGATCCCTTGCATTTCCATCTGAATTTTAGGATCAGTTGGTCAATTTCTTACAAAGATGTTACCTGGAATTTTGATAGAAATTATATTGAATTTTTAGATTAATCTGGAGAGTATTGTCATTGTAACTGTATTAAATTTTCCGATCCATGAACACAAAATGTCTTTTAATTTATTAAGATCATCTTGAATTTCTTTCAACAGTAGTTTTTGGTGTGTAAGATTTCCACTTCTATTAAATTTATTCCTAAATATTTTACTTTTTGATGTTATTTAAGAGTAATTCTTTTATTAATTTTATTTCGATTCATTACTAATGTATAGCCAGATACACAGCTAAATCTAGATGGGGTAGAAAATTTTAGTTTTAAGGTTTTTTTTCCCTTAAGACTAATTATTATAACATTTTCTTTTGTTCATTGGAAACATGGACTCAAAGTTGTTTTAAGATTTGAGTCATGTACAGAAGAATCAGTAGGAAAGAAAAATTCAGCCAGGGTGCAGTATGACACTGATGAAACACACATTTCTCTAGCTTTTTAATGGGTTCTCCACCTCCCCCATCATGACCCCAGTTCTAGCTTACAAATCTGGCTAGACCAGAGCATGTATCCTGGTACAGATAAGAGCTCTTGACACACAAAATCCAGGACAGATCAACCCCTCAGGACCAATATTGAGAGTAGCAATATCATGAGAGTAAGTGTAAGGTAGGGGGACAAAGGGGGAATGGATCACAATGATCAGCATACTAATCCCATCCCCTCAGTGGGATGAACAACAGAAATGTGGGTGAAGGGAAACAGCAGTTAGTATAAATATGAAAATAAAAATAATTTATAAATTATCAAGGGTTTACAAGGGTGGGGACGTTGGGGAGGGTGGGGTAAAAGGAGAAGCTGATACCAAGGGCTCAAGTAGAAAGAAAATATTTTGGAAAAGGTGATGGTAACATATGTACAAATTTACTTGATATTATTGTGTTGTAAGAGTTGTAAGAGCTCCCAATAAAATTACTTATTAATAAAATGAAAAAAAAATTTGCCATGAATTATGTTAGTGCATTTATATAAATGCAATTCATGGGTGCTTCATAGTTCTGAGATGAATGAAGGTAAATAATGACCTAAAACCTAAGACCTTAAGTCCCCAGAGTTGATGGAAATCATATGTAACAGTAGAGGTAAGAACATTGAGGTGACAGAGTAAGGTTGTTGTTGATAACAGAAATACTAGAAGTTAGGAGGTTAGTAAAAGTACAGTGTTTAAGCAGGATTCTTTCATCAGGAATCCTGATAAAAGCAAGATGATTTCACCAATTTTCATATGGCACAATGTTTCTAAACCAAGTAAAACATTTCTAAAAATGATTTATTCTATAATGCCAAAGAGTAAATATGGTTTATTTTACTTCTTTTTAGAAAAAGTCTGCCAAATTGATGGACAGCTTGAATGTCAGCACCAGTATAACCAAGACAAGTATTTGTTGATACAAAATGGAGTTCCTGACCAGAAAAGAATGATCACCCAGAATAACCAAGAATGTAATGAATTTAGAAGCACACTTCTTCAAAGTACAAATCTTGTTGCTTCATTACAAAGGCCCTATAAACATGACTCATTTGAACATAATTTGGCAGATAATTTAGACTTCTTTAGTCATACTTCAGGAATAAGATATGTTAATGAATGTACAAAATTCTTTTTCCATACTGAATATGAGAAAACAAATCCTGGGGTGAAGCCCTATCAATATAAAGAATGTGGGAATGCCCTCAGGCGCAAAAAAGGTCTTAGTCTCCATCAGAGAATTAAAAATGGAGAGAAACCCTTTGAATGTACTGCATGTAGGAAAACCTTCAGTAAGAAGTCCCACCTCATTGTACACTGGAGAACTCATACAGGAGAAAAGCCCTTTGGATGTACTGAATGTGGGAAAGCCTTTAGCCAAAAATCTCAGCTCATAATACACTTGAGAACGCATACAGGAGAGAGACCCTTTGAATGTCCAGAATGTGGGAAAGCCTTCAGAGAGAAGTCAACTGTTATCATACATTATAGGACTCATACAGGAGAGAAACCTTATGAATGTAATGAATGTGGAAAAGCCTTCACTCAGAAGTCAAATCTCATTGTCCATCAGAAAACGCATACAGGAGAGAAAACCTATGAATGTACTAAATGTGGGGAATCTTTCATTCAGAAGCTTGATCTAATTATACATCATAGTACTCATACAGGAAAGAAACCCCATGAATGTAATGAGTGTAAAAAAACTTTCAGTGATAAGTCAACCCTTATTATACACCAGAGAACGCATACAGGAGAGAAACCGCATAAATGTATTGAATGTGGGAAGTCCTTCAATGAGAAGTCAACCCTCATTGTGCACCAGAGAACTCATACAGGAGAGAAACCCTATGAATGTGATGTATGTGGAAAAACCTTTACCCAAAAATCAAACCTTGGTGTACACCAGAGAACTCACTCAGGAGAGAAACCCTTTGAATGCAATGAATGTGAGAAAGCATTCTCTCAGAAATCCTATCTCATGCTACATCAGAGAGGTCATACAGGAGAGAAGCCCTATGAGTGCAATGAATGTGAAAAAGCATTCTCCCAAAAATCATATCTCATTATACATCAAAGAACTCATACAGAAGAAAAACCCTACAAGTGTAATGAATGTGGCAAAGCCTTCAGAGAAAAGTCAAAGCTCATTATACATCAAAGAATTCATACAGGAGAGAAACCTTATGAATGTCCTGTATGCTGGAAAGCTTTCAGCCAGAAGTCACAACTCATAACACATCAGAGAACACATACAGGAGAAAAACCCTATGCATGCACTGAGTGTGGCAAAGCCTTCAGAGAAAAAGCAACATTTACTGTGCACCAGAGAACACACACTGGAGAGAAACCCTATAAGTGTACAGAATGTGGAAAGGCCTTTACCCAAAAATCAAACCTTATTGTACATCAGAGAACCCATGCAGGAAAGAAAGCCCATGGGAAAGGCCACAACTGGAAATCAAAGCATATCACACATTAGCGAATAAATCGACCGTCTGTTATGTATCCTGATGACAAGTTTTTCAGTTAACATTTTAAAAGTATGTTTTGAGTTCTAATACAAATATGAAGTAATAAAATCAGTCTTTCATAAGTCTTTACCCCAAAACTATGGGGGTATGTGGGGGGAGAAGCAAAATACTAACTAAACCTGACAACCCTAATAGATAGATGAAAGTCTAGGGCAAAGGAAGTACTAATGCAGGAGATTTCAGAGAAAAAAAATGCCCCAGGCTGCTTATTAAGACAGACTGCAGTAGTAAGGACTCCACTCTGAGCTTCCGGATACATCCTGTGGTCTAAAACCATATTTTGTTTTCAATAACATTAGTAGAGTTCGTGAACAGGCAGGAAGTAGGATGTTTCCTGAAGTCATTTGGTGTCTGAGAAGAAATAAGCAGGGGTTTTAACAAAAAAAATCACTCAGACAAGCCATATTTGCCAAAAATAGTTTGTACTGACAACAGAATCAGTTGACTGGGTGGAGACTGACAGATGAGCAAGTGCTTTTCCTTTTGAAGAAACTTATAATTATTAGCTTAGGACACATGAAGTCTGAAAGAACTCACAAATGCAAAGAGTAAACAAAACTTCTGGTTGTAAGAACACTTTGATCTGCCTCAAACATGGCCCCAGTTTCATCCCTGACATGAACCTCTAGCAAATATCAAGCTCAGGAAAAATTAGTTTCATTTAAAGATGAAACACTAAAATGTAATAAAAAATGGAAATGTACGTGGCTTTTGAGCTAGCATTTCTTCTTCTAGGAATGTGCATATCCACATATAGACTAACTGATTAACACACAAAGGTATTCACTGATGTACTGTTTGTAAAAAATAGATTGGAACACATATCTGTTTACTGAAATCATGATATATTCACATACTGAAGTCCTACATATTCATACATAACAAATCAAAGAGAATTTGAATACCCTTTACGTATAGGTATGGGTTGATCCCAAGATATATTATCAAGCCAGAAAATCAAGATTCAGAATTACAGGTATACTGTGTTACCATATATGAAAAAGAGGAAAAGTAGTTAAGTACTGATTGTATATGCATAGGCTGTCTTTTTAATGATAACCAAGAATTTGGTAACCTTGGTTACCTTTGAAATGAAAGAGAAGAGGATGGCTGGTGGAATAGGATTCGGAGGAAGACAACTATATATCCTTTGATAACTTGAAAATTGTACTATGTGAATGTACTATCTTTTCAAAAATAAAAGTTTCAAAAGCTTATTGTATACTATTAATGTTATAATAAAATCAGATTATAGACACAAGATTTTAAAATACACTTAATATTTGGAATTTAATTTTCCTTAGGAATGAGTAGAATGATCATGTAGACAGAACAACAGATATCCAATGAATTCCCAAGATACATAGGTATTACTTTCCTGAGGGTGCTAAATAAAGCTGGGATCACATTATGTAAACCTAAAGTAGTTTAGACTGGAATACACTAATAATTTTGTATGAATGAAGCTCAATATGAAAATATCTGTGCTAAAGTTTGCAATGTTTTCTGATACTTTGTACAAGAAATATAAAGTCACGTGACTGATGTGACACAACATTTTCCAAAGTGAGAGACAGATTGAGAACATTAGTCTGAATGGGCACTGCTGAAAGAGCACATTGAGTCAGTATATATGCTCCAGAATGTGAGATCCTGCTATGTGAATACCATACTTGTAGCTTTGTGTGTCTATGGTTTTTCACTGAAGCTATATGTGGTAAAACTTGGCAGCCCAATCTATACAAATCCTTGCGATGATAGTCAGTGTTGTGTTTTGGGGTACCATCAAGTCATTTCCAAATCATAGTGACCTTATATACAACAGATGGAAACATTTGTACCCTATCGCAATTGTTTTTATGTTTGAGCCCATTGTTGCATCCACAGAAACTGCATTAATTTAGATATAAAAAAATAGATGAGCTAAACCTGAGGTCCTGTCTGTGCCTTTGAGAATATTTTTTCTCCTGAATTATCCTGCAAGAAAACTAATCATTGACTTTCTATATAGGCTATGTCATACCGGCATGTTCAGCCCCTTTCCCGAAAGAAGGATGCTTAGAGAAGAAATGGGAGTGACTGACTTACTCCTTTTGTAGTTTTTGAGAATACTAAAAAGCATCGAAAATTAAGCCATTGTATCTTACTGTTGAAAGGAAATCTAATTTGGATTTCAGATCCATCAGAGGTCATCTTATAATAGGGTGCGGTGGGAGGTTAGGTCTTTCTGTTTCATGTGGATCTTGGACTCCTACTTACTGGGAGACAGATGATACCCCAAAGGACAGCGTGTAGGTGAAGAAGGGTTGGAAATGAACAGCAAGATGTGAATAAATGCACTGGAACTAGGAGGGGGTAATGAAAGGCCAAATATGAATGAATGGAGTAATGAGGGGCAGAGTTGGAATGAATAGGGGAAGAGTTGAGGTAAAGGGATCATCAGATGTAGTGCATTACTGGAGAAGAAACAGCGTAAGTGTGAGTAATGAGAACAGAATTGAATAAGAGTATTGAAGAACAGAGTGAATGTTGGAAATGGGGACAGGTAGTAAATTGGAGGTACCAATAGTGAATGGGGGCAGAGCAGGAGTGAATTGGGTGAGTGAAGAACAGTATAGGTAAATTAGTAAAGCAAGAATCGTGACTAATTCAGACTGCAATAATTGAGAAATGATGGGAGGCCTATGGGGTGAGTGGTGAAGATCTGTATTGTAAGAAATAATAGAGTGGAAGTTTCTGCGATGCAATGGGTAGTTGGGCACTGACTGGAACAAGTCGGAGGTGGTCACTGGGGCTTTTGTCCCAAAAGCAGCTATATCAAGGACCTTATGGTAACCATAGGTAAAAGGGATGAAGACAACCTGTTCTTGGGACACTGCTCAGCAAGTCAGATCTCTCTTCTCATTATGTACAAGGGAAGGTAAAAGGGTAAAGTGTTCCAGTTAGTACATGCACAGATTTATTACAAACAAACTTGCTTGAAGACATCTATATGATCAGTGAAAAACTGGAAACAAATCTTAGTAATACACTCATTAGGGTGTCTTAAAAATAAGAAATAGAGCAAAGAATTAGGAGGCAAAGGACATTTGTAGAGGTATAAATACAGGCATGTACCTATGTAAATATATAACAACAGGAACACAGATCTATGCACATATATGTTAAATATTAAGGGAGTAGGTGGACATTGGGCCTTTACTCAAATACTCCCTCAATGCCAGAACATTTTGTTCTAATAAACTGGCATTCTGTGATGTTCACCTTCCTGATAGGATTGTTAAAGACAAAATGGGTGCATAAGCAAATGTGGTGAAGAAATCTGATGGTGTCCAGCTATCAAAAGATACAGTGGGGTCTTAAAGACCTGAAGTTAAACAAGCGGCCATCTAGCTCAGAAGCACCAAAGCCCACGTAGAAGAAACACACCAACCTGTGTGACCACAGGATCAGGTATCAGGCATCAGAAGGCCCTAAACAAACAAGTATAGAAACCCAAAGCTAATCTGTATAAAATTGGACATCCTCTCACAGAATGGTCACAATGAAGGGATGAGCCAGCTAGGGTGCAGTATAGTACCAACAAAACAACATTGTTCTAGTTCTTTAATGCTTCCCCCCATGCCCCCCCCTACTATCATGGCCCCAGTTCTACCTTATAAATCCTGCTGGACCAGAGCATGTACACTGGTATAGATAAGAGCTCTTGGCACATGGAATCCAGGACAGATAACCTCCTCAGGAACAATAATGGAAGTAGGGATACAATGAGGGTAGGGGTGAGTTGGGGGAGAATACACAAACCCAGGGTGATGAACAACAGAAATATGGGTGAAGGGTGACAGCAGATAAGATATGAAAATAATAATTTATCAAGGGTTCCAGATGGTGGGGAGGAAGGAAAAAATGAACTGATACCAAAGGCTTAAGTAGAAAGAAATGTTTTGAAAAGAATGTGTACAGATGCAGCATATGTACAGATGTGCTTGACACAATGGATGTATGGATTGTTATAAGTGCTGTAGAAATCACCAATAAAATGATAAAAAATTAAGAGCCAGTTAAAACTGACTTTCAAGTGAATCTGAGGATCCAGTTAAATTCAAGGCCAAGAGATCACCTCAGAAGGTTATGCTAACTGAGGAGATTCCAAAGGGTTAACCTTGATAGCTTTTCATCAAATGACATAGGATAATCATGGAGCCTTATTAAGAAGACATTTTAAGGAAAAAGAAAACTACATTGGTGGGGGAAAAAAACAGGAAAATTGTGCCAGGAATTCCCCCTTCCGTATCATAATAATACACCTGCTAGTTCTTTGAGAGTAATAAGGGCTGTCTCACAAGAATTTTACTGGAAAGTTTACTCCATTCACCCTAAATTCCTAATGGTATGCCTCTGTTCCCCAAATTCAACATTTTAAAAGAACATAATTTGAGTCCCTTAAAGATGCCCAAACTGCTATTTTGAGGGAATAAAATCAAAGAGAGCAGAATTCTTCAGGGATCGGTTAGAGACCTGGAAATAACACCTTTGAAACTGAATATACCTAGATGGAGAATATGTCAAGAAACAAAGCTTCATATTTGGAAAAAATTTAAGTTTTCTATGATTTTGTGTGTATAAATATCCACCCATGAGTGAGAATTGTTCATTTGACAACTTGCATTGTTTTAATTGATTACATAAATCATGTTTCCTAGAAAACTTCATTAAAAATAATAGTATAATTGGGAAAATCTAGATAAATTAATTTGTATTACATGAGTAGGTAAAGATGAATTAAAACAAGATCTAACTTATAAAGATGGGAAATATTTCTAAGTACCAGATGTTCAACTTGGGGTCAAGCGTTCAGGAGAATACCTATGCCATCTACAAAATGAAGAAATAATGTACCAATATATTGTTAATTTCTGTTTATACCTAGTTTATTATTTATGGTAGTAGAGCTGGAATTCACAAGGAAGAACTTTAGGAAGTTGATGTCATTTTAATTGTAAAATAGCTACACTCTTTTATAGACAGTTTAAAGAAAATCTTTGTGTTCACCTTTTAATTTTCTTTGTGTGTCTGGGCTTGACAGCTGGGGCTCCTCTCAGATGCCCTTTATGGGAAGGAAACCAGCACCACCGGCAGCCCTATCTGTACTTGGGATTGTCTGCTGAAAGCTCACAGCCGGCTCTTCTCCAGAGATTTATTTGCTCCTTATCACTAGGAGTCGCATAGCCAAAACAATGCCAGGATAATTACGCCATGCACCGCTTTCACTTTGATGGGAGGGGGTAATCTATGGCCTAATAGGGCATGCAAAAGGTTCACTTCTCTGCCTCCGCTTGTATAAAATGTGTGGCATCCTTCATGCTTGTGATTGTTGAGGTGTGTCAACTTGTCTGGGTCATGGATCTCAGGGGTCTGGCAGTTATGATGTAATCATGTCCATGATGAGGTCTGTTATCAGAAGTCAGTCAATTAAAAGGGACTCTCATGAGGGGCATTGCCTACTTCCACTGTATGTGGGCACTCTCGCAAAGCTTGCTTCCTCCTTGCTGGATTGGGATCTTGTGTCTGGCTCATTATCTGTTCTGACTTCAGCCAGCAGCCCTCCATTTTGCTTGCTGATCTTAGGAATTGTTCACCTCCATAGACTGTGAAACAGCAACCTGTCGTCTGGCCTGCTGACCTTGGAAAGCCTTCAGCCTGACATCTGATCCATACAGATTTAGAACTTTTCACTCTCTACAGTTACATAAGCTATTTCCTTGAGGCGTGTGTGTGTGTGTGTGTGTATAACCTTTACTAGGTTTGCGTCTGTACACAACTCAGCGTAAGACAATGCTCCAGAAAGAGTAAGCAAGCAGCTTGTTTACATTCCATCTCTTCAAAGATCTGTATGTGTGTGTATTATGCATGTGTGTAAGAATGAAATTATGAGCTGAGCCCTGGTGGTGTAGTGGTTGTGTGCGGGGCTGCAGCCCACAGGGTTGATGGCTCAAATCCAGCAGTAGCTCTCCAGGAGCAAGGCTGGGCTTCCTACTCCCACCAGGGCAGTGATGTTAGAGAAAAAAAAATGAAATTATGTCTGTATTTCAATAAAATAGGACACAGGTTTATTAATTTCTAGAAAGCCTGACTTAATTTTTGTACTCTGCCACTAACGCTACTTAAGCCATGCTTCCCTTGAGTCATCAGACAAGTTTCTACCTCTGACTCTTAACATTTGCTGTTCCTTCTGCCTGAAATGCTTTTCCCTTAGGTATCTGCATGACTTATTTCATCACACCTTCAAGTGTTTACTCAAATAAGACCTCCTACCATTTAGAGTGACATCCATTCATATTCGTGTTCATTATCCCACAGTTTCCCATAGTAAATACCACCTTCTATCATATCTCAATATATTATATTAACTATAGTATATTAGTATATTATCTTCAAAACTCTCACGGCCATCTAGTCAATGCTGACTCATAGAACACCCTTCCCCCCACCCCCGGTGGGTTTCTGATAGTATAACTTCACGGGAATAGAAAGCCTCGTCTTTCTGCCTTGGAACTATTGGTGCTTTTGAACTGCCCACCATTCAAATTGCAGCCCAATGGATAACCACTACACTACCAAGGCTCCTTTAGACTATATATTAATTGGTTGATGGATAGACCCAACCAGGCACTCAGTGGAGGAAGATGTGACAGTCTAATAAAGATTACAGCCTAGAAACCCTATGGGTCAATTATTCTGACCTATAGGGTTGTTTGAATTGGAATAAAATAGACCACAATGGTTTTTAATAAACTCTATAAGGGTTTATGTTTTACCCACTTTCTACTCACAAAACATAAACATGAGAGTGGTGTGTGTGTGTGTTTGGCTTATTTTTTTTTTCAGGGCTCTATCCCAGCACCTAGAATTCTGAGGTACAAGTTGTCAAAAAATAACTTGATGAGAGAATCCAGTTAGCTTGTAAATTACTCCCATTTTCATGTTACCAAATATGTTGGAGGCACATGAAAAATTGCTCATGATCATTAACTATCAGAGATGCAAATCAAAACTATGACGGGATAGCACCTTCTATCCACAATGATAGGCCAGGGCTAAGATAATCCAGTTCCTGCCATTTAACAATATTATACATTCATTCCAATTTAACAGACATTCTGAAAAAAGTGATAAGTGAGCCTTATTGGAAGCTGAAGACAAGACGTGATGAGGTGGAGGACTTGTCTGTCCTGGAGAAAGCAACCACACTTCAGTCAGTGGGTAAACTGAGAGGGACAGCATGCCATTAGGAAAAATGCTCAACATTAAGTAGGAGAAAAAGCTTGGTGCCATGTCCCTAATTAAGCGCTTTTGACCTGATTTGTATTCAGCCCTTGGTGACCCAGGCCATGTTCCATAGACAACCAGGACTTTAGATTTTGTCCTTTTGGGGTGCACAATATCCTTTATAGACCACAACTAAAGGATATAATTTGGTATTCTCACTAAATGAACTGGACTTTACCTTAAACGTAATGGTAGTGGATTAAAGGAATTGAAATACACTCAGAGGCCTAAGGCTAAAATGCCCTCCTGTGAGAAGATGCAGAGGACTACTATTCCAAGTCTATTGATATGGAAGCCATTGGACTTCAGTTCAAAATTCTTGCCTTGAGAGTACACAAAAAATGGCAACTCAAGAGTACCACATATGTGCTATTTTCATACTCTCTTTGCCTTTTTATGACATGTATAACCCTGTCGTGCTTTTGTGAGTGGGCATATTGAATGCTTTGCCCTATTTCCAACCCTCCTTGTTAGTGTGAATCATGTTCAGTCACCTAATTATTAATCTTTACAAATCAACAATCCATGTATTTTGGTCTGAAAAACTCTCCTATACATAAATTCTTTCTTTTTTCTTGATAGTGCTTTAAATTCTATACCATTGGCTAAATTAATGATAATTATCAATAGAACTATATGCCCCAAAGGTATAATTTATAATGTCCTTCACCCAAATAATAATGGTGTCTTTAAAGTGGGCCGTAAATATATATATATAGCATAGATATATGAATGGATTTTGAGTTTCCACTTAATCAGAACTATAATCTAAAGAAAATTAGTTTATTTATTCATTTAATTTTATTTTTTTTTGAAAATTTTTTTTTCCATTTTTATTTTTTTAATTTTTTAAAATTTTATTGGGGGGCTCTTTCAGCTACTACAACATTCAGTACATTATTTGTATCAAGCGCATTTGCACACATGTTTCCACATACATTTCCCAACATTTTCCACTTGAGCCCTTGGTACAAGCTCCTCTTAAAAAAAAAACAACTCCCTTTTCCCCTCTCCCCCCTTTTTTTTTAATGAATCACTTTATTGGGGGCCCATACAACTCCCATCACAACCCCTAACAACATCAGTTGTTTGCAGGCCACCTTTACACACCCATTGCCATCATCACTCTCAAAACATTCTCCCTCCCTCCAGGCCCCCATTTTCAGCTCACTATATTACCCTTCCTCCCCCACTTCCCCTTGAACCCTTAGTAATTTACACATTATTTTTTCATCCTGTACACTGTACAATGTGTCCCAATACTCACTTCCCTATTGTCCGTGCCTCAGAAAGGAGACTACGTGCAGATCCCTGAAGTTGGTTTTCCCTCTCTATTCCTCCATCCCTCCACCCTCCTGGTATTACCACTCCTATTACTAGTCTTGATGGATCATCTATCCTAAGTTTCCCATGTTTCCAACTTCACTGTACATCTCCTGGTCTAGCTGGATTTATGTGGTAGAATTGGAGTCATGATACTGTGTGGGAGGCAGCATCAGAACTAGAGGAAGGTTGCATATTTCAGAGCTCCTACCCTGTATCTTAACTGACTCATCTCCTCCTTGTAACCCCTCTGCAAAAGGATGTCACCTCACCTATTGATGGGCTTTGGGTCCCCAATCTGTACTCCCCCTCATTAATAATAATATGATTTTAGCTCATTGATGACTGACACCAGATCCCTTCACCATCTCATGATCACACAGGCTGGTGTGCTTCTTCCGTGTGGGCTTTATTGCTTCTGAGCTGAATGGCAGCTTGTTTACTCAAGACTTTAAGTCCCCAGATGCTATATCTTTTGGTAGCCAGACACCATCAGCTTTCTTCACCACATTTGCTTATGCACACATTTGTCCTCAGGGATCATATCAGGAAAGTGAGCATACAATGTTGTGCTTTTTAGTTTTTGAAGACTGATATCTCATCCCTTTGACACCTCATGATTCCACAAGCTAGTGTGCTTCTTCCATGTGGGCTTTGTTGCTTCTGAGCTAGATGGCTGCTTGTTTACTTTCAAGCCTTTAAGTCCCCAGACGCTCCATCTTTTGATAGTCGGGCACCATCAGCTTTCTTCACCACCTTTGCTTATGCACACGTTTGTCTTCAGTGATCATGTTGGAAAGGTGAGCATCTTGGAATGCCAATTTAATAGAACATAGTGTTCTTGAACCGAGGAGATACTTGAGTGGAGGTCCAATGCCCATCTGTTGTCCTACTACTAACCCTATAAGTATACACATTAATCTCTTTCCCCATCCACACTTATAAATATATGCCCCTATGTACATACCTGTATTTGAACCTCTATAAATGTTCATTATCCTCCAGTTCCTTCCTCTATTTCCATTTGCTTCCCTCTTGTCCCACTATCATGCTCACTCTCCCTTTGGGTTTCAGTATTTTTTCTCTGTTACATTAGTCTTAATCAATCCCTATTGGCCTTCTCTCACCCACCTTGTCCCTGCATTTGTATCAATTGTTATTCCCTTTTTCCTGAGCTGGTCGACATCACCACCTTTCCCCCTCCTCCCCCTCTTCAATGTCCCCTACCCTGGAGCCATCAGTCCTGTAATTTTTGCCTCCAACCTCTTTGTCCAGTCTATCTTGTCTAGATAGACATGTAGAGGTAGCAATATGTACAAGAAAGGTCTCCTAAAATGGAGCAACTTAAGCAAATAAAACAATGATAACAACAGCAATTAACCCCCTTAATGTACTATACAGTATGTAACAGAATAATAAAAATAATAGGAATATAAGAACCTGTATAAAGTTCAAGATCTGTAGTTGGCCTCCTAGAGTGACCCCTGGTTCATTCAGATGGGGTGCCAATACCCTGGCCCCCAAGAATATCCTTGGCACTCCATCTGTGACTCTACGCTCTGTTGCACACTCTTAGTGCTTTGCATTGGTGTGGTTGTGTCCAACAGAGTATAATCTTGACCCCGCTTCTTCTTCCTGGCCCCAATAGGCCTTGGATCTGCGAGGGTAGCCGTATTTCTTAATGGGGCTGCCCATGCAGGCCTCTTTGTGCAGTAGCTCTTCTGAGTGGGACTATTGTCCTGAAGGCTCAGTGGCCCAGGATGCACGTCATTCTCTCTTACTCCCCTTTCATTTGTTCTCATGTGCTCTGGTCAGGCTTATCTCACTCCCCAAGCTTCAGCTTCAGTGCTGGCCTCCAAGGCAACTTCCTCTGGTAGAGAGGTGGCTGCCCCGATAGTTGGGGTTGGGGTTGTGTTCTCAGGTCCTTCCACTAGTTCTCCACTCCATACTGTCGTGCTGCATTCATATCCTGGGTCTCCGGGTTTAAGTTTGGTCCCTCTTTCCCTGTGGAGATATAAACAATACCTTCCCCTTTGATGGTTTAGTGCCCCATTCCCTTTCTACACATTGTCATCTGCCTCCCCTCCCCCCTTGATGGCTACCATATGTAGCCTTAGAGTTGATCTGGCCCCTGCCATATTACCTGGGCCTTCTCCCAGGATTTTCCCTATAGAGTAGTTTTTCCCGATGCCCCTTTCCAATTTTAAAATTATTAATATGCTTACCTCAGCGGATTCATATTGTACATGTCCTTTTGCACTTGGCTAACTTCACTTAGCATAATTTCCTCCAGTTCTTCCCATGTGGTGACGTGCTTCATGCATCCATCACTGCTTTTCAGTGATCCATTGTATGTATGTACCACAGCTTTTTAATCCATTCAGCAGTTGATGGGAATATGGACTGCTTCCAACTCCTTGCAATTGTGAACTGTGCTGCGATGAACATTGGACCACAGATCTCTGGTCGTAGATTGTTGCTTGTCTCTTTTGGGTATATGCCCAGCAGGGGAATTGCTGGGTCATATGGTAGTTCAATTTCCATCTGTTTTAGGTATCTCCAAATTGATCTCCATAGTGGCTGTACATACCTGCAGGTCCACCAGCAGTGGATAAGCGACCCTATCTCCCCACAGCCTCTCCAGCATTTGTTACTTTCTGACTTTTTGAATTGGGCTATCCTTGAGGGT
>PVJH01006483.1:8744-101393 GCA_004026705.1 Nesogale talazaci
AACCTAATTTGCTATGCATATTTTCATTTAAAACACACCAACTGTATAATGAAGAAATATTATGAAAACTTTCTGCCTCTAAATGCAACTTTGATGAAAATGGTCAATTCTTTTAAAGTCACAAAGTAGCAAATCTGATTAAAAGGAACTAGTTAATGTGAATGATTCATTCACTATTAAATGAATTTAATCCTTAATTAGAATCTCTTGAGAATAAACAATCTGGTACTAGGACAGCTTTGTGGATGACTTCTACAGAACAATTGAGACAGTAATAATAACAATCATGAAATGAAGACTTTTTAACTCACTGAATGAGCTAAGTATATTCTGTGAACAATACCAGACAAAGGTATCTAATGTCATATTTATGTATAAGCCATTGAAAGATTTTTTTTCTTCTATGATCAGAAGAAAGCATGGATGTCCATTTTAACACCCCTAATCTGTCTTGGAAGAAGTCCAGCCACAATATTCTTTAGTCTTGAGGCTGGTGAGACTTTGGATCTGTTATCAACATAAACCAGTCACAGGGGAAAGACATCCTGCTTGGTCAGTGGGATACAGGGAGACTCTCAATGAGATGGATTGACAGAGTGACTTCCACACAGCAATGATTATGATGATGATACATGAGCAGACGTTTGTGAGATCTCTGTGCCTCAGAAATGCTTCTATACCACCTACCAATATCATTTAGCATTTTATAGAACCAAGCCAGTGCTTTGAGGCAAGAAAAAAATAGTAAAAAGCAAATATCTTGAAAAAGAAATAAAACTGAAAAAAGCATGCATGTAATATACACAATATAATTTCATTTCTATGAACTAGCAATAAACAACTGAAAATAAAATAAACAAAAGCAATGTAATTACAACAGGACCAATAAATATGAAACTGGCACAAATCTAACAAAATGTGTATAATCTAAGTGTGCTGAAAGCACTGATGAAAGAAATCAAAGCAAACCAATTGTGTTAGGTAGGGTGATGTTAATATATGTTTAAGAGAAAGCTTTATATCAAGAAGTAATTGTGCATAAATAAAACACCCCAAATCAGTCCAAGTCAAATTCCATGAGTTTAACACTAGTCCATAAGTCCCTCTTCAGACTCATGCAGCTACAGACAATGATGCAGAATGCAGGAAGATCACAGGCTTGTGGGTGGGAAATCTTGTGGATCCACTGGCAGTGGATGCATCCTCAGGGCTCTGGAAGGTCTTAGTGACTTACCAGCAGGAAGGTAAAGGGATGTGATGTTTTCCAGGACCCTCCTCAGAAGGAGGCCACACTCACCATGATTCACCATCAGGCTGTGGCATGATTGACAGGCTAACCACACCTGCACTTCTATCTATTTTCAAGTTGATGTGAAATTATATAACTATCACACCAGCCATTGACACAGAAAGGTGAGGCAGGATGTAGGAAGATCACAGGTGGGTGGGTGCAGATTGAAGAAGATTCAAGATCAGTGGGAGCATAGCAAGACATCCACAGCCCTCCTGGTTAGGCATCCCGCATGGGGCTACCCTTGGAGTCAGGCACAGAGTACTAGCAAAGAGACAGAGGGAGAAAAGGAGTCCCTAGTGTCTCTCTTATCAAAAGTCCCCTCTTCTAAGGAGACATCATCAAGCTATAACTGATAGGTTGGACGCTACCCCAACATTTTCATACAAATTCAAGTTAACATGAAATCTCACTATCACACATGTATAAATAAAGATGTATCATGTTTGTGATTGTCAATATTGTTGATATCAAGTCTAAAACTGCCTTACAGATCTAATCAAAATCCAGTAAAATTTGTATAGAGATTGAGAGCCACTTGTCAATGTGAATGGAAAATTTTTTTAAATTAGAATAATTAAGACAATACTTAAAAAGTGGAAGATGTTGTGAAATGTATGTGGAAACATGTGTGCAAATGTGCTTGATACAAATGATGTACTGAATGTTGTAGTAGCTGTAAGCGCCCCCAATAAAATTAAAGAGAAAAAGGGAAAAAAATCAAGCTGGCAAAAAAAAAAAAATTAACACTGGTATTTTCCAGTGTTTAAATGTGTCTAGTGTTTCCAGTCTGCTATAAGTGCTCAGAGTTCTTTGTCAGGAAGGTTAGAGCTTAGCTGTTAAAGTGAAGCTTGGTGGCGCACACTGACCAGTGACTCTGGGAGAAAATACCCAGTGAGCTATACCCTTAAAGAAACCCTGTGCATAGTTCTATTCTGTCACATAAGGTTGCTGTACTCTGTAATCATTTGGTTGTACCCAACAACAGCACATGTAAAAGCTATGCAAAACCACATACGTAACATTTATGAAATATATATATAAAGTATAGCAAAGTAGAATGGCTAACTATACCAAATACCGAGATTTACCATAAAACTTTGGCAATTAAGCAATTAATTAATCCATGGAATAATACCGAGTGTAGAAATAGATCCATACATATATCACTAATTGATATTCAACGAAGCTACAAAAAGAATTCAATGGAGAAAAAGGATGAGCTTTATAAGAAATGGTGGTACAGAGAGCAAATGTGCATGTAAAAAACACGTAAAGAATAAAACATTTTAGCAAAAGCCTCACAGATTATATAAAAATTAACTCAAAATGGACCACAATCTAAAACAATAAAATTTCAGGACAAAAACATAGAAGAATTTGTTAAATGAATTTTGATTAAGCAAAGATATTGTAGGTATGACTCAAAGACAAAGATGATCGAAGAAAAAAATTGATGATTTGCACTCTTCATCAAAAAAAGAGTGTCTGCTCTTTAAAAAACAGACACTTGACAGAGAAGCACAAGAACTGGGAAAGTCTATTTGCAAAACACATACTTAATTTTTACAAACTTGTACCCAAAGCACAGAAAGTGTTCTCAAAACCCCACAATACGAAAGCAAACAAATCAGCTTTTTTATATGTGCAAATTGAAGACTCATTAAGGCAGCTACATGAATGAAAAATTAGCACACATAAAGATGCCCAAGCTCAATCGTTATTAAAAAAATTCCTATTAACACATAATATGATATCAATTATCCTTATTATATATAAACGAACAAACACTGACAGAGAGTGGCTGTCAACTCATAGCAAGCCTAAAAGTTTTGATCCTGTCATCCTTCTCCTAGAGAATGGCTGGTATTTTTCAAGCACGGGCAGTGAGCAATCCAAACCTTAGCAGAAAGGACCATCATGGAAACCTTTTATAAAGAGCTGTGAACCAATTGAATGACAATGGGTTTGGTTTGGTTTACCCTTATTATTATGTTAAAATAAAACAATAGAAAAAGAAAAATACCTAGTACTGGTGAGCATTTGAAGGAAATAGAACTCCCCTATTTGCTGGTCGGGATATAATTTGTCAATTTCTTCTAAAGTACACATACATTTATTATAAAACCTAACTTTCCTACTCTTCCATATTTACCATGTTCACTAATACACTCATATGCAGATGTTTATCACAATTTTGTACATAAATTTCAAAAACTGGTAGAATCCAAATATTTCTCATCTAGGGATCAGACACAACAAAGCAAAGTATTTAATTTTTTTTACAAAACAAACTTCTCACCTTAAAAGTACCCAGAGGAATTACTGAAATCCAAATGAAAGCTGAATGTGATAGTGGGCCAAAAGGAAAATATATAGAAATAGAGGAAAGAACTAGGAGGCAAAGGACATTTAAAACGGTCTAACTAACTACAGGCATGTACATATGTAAATATATTTATATATGATTATGGGAAAATAGATCTATGTGCATATATTTATTGGTTTACTATTTAGGTAGCAGACTGATCCTCTACTCAAATAGACCCTCAATGCAAGAACACATTTTCTAGTAAACTGGCATTCCATGTTGCTCACCTTCCCGACATGATTGCTAAAGACAAAGCAGGGGTGTAAGAAAATGTGATGAAGAAAGCTGATGGTGCCCAACTCTCAAAAGATATAGTATCTGGGGTCTTAAAGACTTGAAGATAAACAAGGGACCATCTAGTAGAGAAGCAAAGTCCACATGGAAGAAGCACACCAGCCTGTGAGATCACTAGGTGTCGATGGGATCAGGAAACAAGCATCAAAGAACAAAAAATCATATCATTGTGAATGAGGGGGACCCTCATACCAATATGAGGAGTGGAGACCCAAAGTCCATCTGTAGGCAACTGGATATCCCCTTAAAGAAGGGTCACAGGGAGGAGACAAGGATTCAGGGTGCAGTACAGCAGCAATGAAACATACAGCTGTCCTCTAGTTCTTTAATGCTTCCTCACCCTCACTATCATGATCCCAATTCTACCTTACAAATCTGGCTAGACCAGAAGATGCACGTTGGTACAGAAAAGAACTGTAAACACAGGGAATGCAGGACAGATGAAGCCCAAAAGACCACTAATGAGAGTTGCAATACCACGAGGTGAAGGGGAAGGTGGGCTAGAAAGGGGGAACCAATTACATAACCCCCTCTCTGGGGGACAGACAACAGAAAAGTGGGTGAAGGGAGATATCAGATGGTGTAAGACATGACAAAATAATAATAATTTATAAATTATCAAGGGTTCATGGGTGGGGCAGGGCAGGAATGGAGGTGGAAAATGAGCTGATACTAAGTGCTCAAATAGAAAGACAATGTTTTGAGAATGACGATGGCAACAAATGTGCTTCACACAATGGATGGATGGATGGATTGTGATAAGAGTTGTATGAGGCCCCAATAAAGTATTTCTTAAGTACTCTCCATTTGTCCATTTGATTCGACACATTTGTCGAATCTGCAATTCCTTTCTTGGAAACATTTTTAAAACTCACCTGTTTGGATGGTTGACAGCCTCTCGCTCATTTTTTTCTTCAGCTATTCTACTTCATCAATTTGCTCTCTTTTAATGCCCCTTTTCATCCCCCAAAACAAAAAGAAATGACACAGAGTGAGGTCAGGTGAGTAAGGTGTGTGGGGCAAGAGAAATATGCTGGATTTTTTGTTTGTTTGCTTGTTTGTTTGTTAGTTTTTGCCAAAACCTGGTGCACTGAGATGACTGCATGAGGAGATATATTGTTGTTGCAAAATCATTCTCTTGTCTGCCACAAATCAAACCTCACACACACACAGAGACACACTGTCATGTAATCTTTTCATAACCTCTATATAGACATCTTGATTTACAGTCTGACCTAAATGAACGAACTCCATTGTATTATGAGTCAACATTTTCATCCATTCAGGGAGTTGACAGATTTTTAGAGTGAGGTTTGTCATTAAGCAGCATTTCACATTTTTTGAAATGAGAAAACTATTCACACAGCTGTGTCCAACATCAGAACCATTTCTGCAGCATTTTTTCCAAACAGGAAACAAAGTTTCACAGCTGCATATTGTTCCCTGAAATCAGCCATCATAAAAATGGAGGCTTGAGTGAAACTGCTTCCACGAAGAACATTCCCAGGCAATGCCACCGGGTGCACTAACTCAGAGAGGGTTACTCGATGCCCACCTAGAGGGGAAAATACATACTATGAAAACAGTCCAGTGGAGTATTGCTCTGTATATGGGGGCTACCCCCTCATAAGTACACATACACATGAATATAGCTACTGTATATCTATATCTACATATATACATATATATGTTGAAATGTCAGATTTGTAAAAAGAATGCCATTATTTCCAGGGATTAGGACAAAGATAAGGGCTTGACACAAAAGGGCATAGGGAGCTTTGAAGGGATTGGCGAGTGACATGGAACGGTTCTGTGTTTTGGTAATAGTGATGATTACACTATGTGTTGCCCCAAATTCATATAAATGTACGCTAGAAGGGGTGAATTTTATTTTATATATATAAAACATCTTTTAAAAATAAGTTTTAAAATCAAACTGCTCCTTTCTGAAGACATAAGAATAAAATTTCTCATAAATAACATCTTTTTTCTTATTTTGATAAGGCAGACTTAAAGGTCACAGTCTTCCCTGGTCCATGTTTCCCTCATGGATTCCTACTAGTGCAGCAGGTCCTGGCTTCTCAACTCTATATCCACTCTTTCCAAATAGCAGAGGACCCATAAAGTGAAGGAGAGTCCAACACCCATTTTTTTTTTGCATTTTTGGTTGGATGGAGTTAATATAATAAATACTACAATCACCTGTGTGCCTTTCCTCCAGTTACTGTTTTCCACATTCTCCACGTTGGACAGCTACAAAGTGATGGACTCCCTTACTGCTAGCTGGGCCTTCATATATGCCCTCAGGCTCCCATCACCATACAATTTTCTAAAGTCTGGAGGAGGAAGAGGAGGAATTCTTAAGGAAACCAAACCCAAGCCAAGTTCCACATGTCTATTTTATGCATAATAAAGCTGTAATTTGTATCTGTGTTAGTCCGGGTAGACTAGAGAAACAAACTCATAGACACGCATATGGACATAAGGAAAAGGTTTATATACAAGGTGAATAGGACATTAAGCAAGCATTCCAACCCAGCCCAGTTCAAAGTCGTAAGTCTGATATTAGCCCATATGCCTGATACCAGTCTATAACTGGTATAGAGTCTCCTTCCGAATCACGAAGTCTTAGGCCAGTGAGTCCCAGAATTGGCAGGGGTCTCCCCATGGCTCCTCGCTTCCAGGGCTCAGGGTCCATCAACAGCATCCAGTGGTGGTAAAGGCAACCCAGCACTGGCAGTGCTCTCCACATGGCTTCACCAGCTTCAGAGGTCTGGTTCCATTAGGGTAAGGCCGTGTGGCTTCTCCTTCCGCTCCTCCAGCTTCTCAGACATTGCCATCTTGTCTTGTCTGCAGTTCGTTGTCTCTGAGACTAACTCCCCACAACTGGAAAGATAGCTTCTCATCTCCACCAGGGAAATATCACGAGATTTCCCAAAAGTCTCAGGAGAAAGCCATGCCCACGCGGAGGCCTCATTGGCTACTCAATGGTTATCTCAAGATTAACAGGCTAGACTCCCCCCCTACATCTCAATCATGAAATTAACATGAGCACATGACTGCCACAGTATCCTTATTAATACCTGTCTCTTTCTTCTGTGTTTGAATACCAATTGAAAGAAATATCTCCTTCGTGGTATTCTTGGGCCAAAGGAAAGCATAGAAAACTAATATATGTATCAATAAGATATAAACAAAAGAAATATAAAATCTTAGTCAATATAAATAGTATTTTTCATTTTTGTAGAGTCCAAGTTTTCAGACTGTATCTAAGTCTCCTTTACAGAAAGCTTAGAAAACCCAATCCTCACTGATTCTGCCAAACTGAATTAGATGCACTCAAGGAAGGGCCCAGGCACATTTAATTTTAGTAAATTCTATAGGTGAATCTGTTGTACACCAAAATTGAGAATTGTTTTCACTTAATAAGTAAGGAAATTAAGGGAAGCTGAATGAGGCAATGATTAGTCAGGGTCATATGAATTTGAAATGAAAAATAAAAAGAGTCCTGCTTCCGTGTGTTTCCCCTTAAGTTTTTATTTTTTCCTCTCCTCTTTTAAAACCACACCATTTCACTGAATGGATGATGTATTTGAATATTTTCCTGTTGAATAAAAAGGCAGCTGGATATAGTGAAATATACTGCATGGTATAAGATCAGCCATCTAATGCCAATGGATTTAAATTCTATTCAATAAACATACCAGGTGCTGACTATGGTGCAATAAAACACAGACCCTGACCTCAAAGAACGGAAGTCTAATATATGATCACTTCTCAGCTAGTGGGTTCCTTTCTATCTTTAAAGACTCAGCTTAATCTCTAGCTCTTTATTACTTACTCCTTTGCTATTAATAGTACTAAAAGTGGTCAATGTTTAGCAAATACTATTCAGTGCAAATCCCTACTATGCAATTAGGATGGATTAGCAATTTATTTAAGGTACATTACTTAGTCTTTGCAACAACTCTTTGAAGCTCTATTACTGCATTTTTATTTTATTTTCTAAGTGAGAAAACATATTCCAAAAAGGAAAGTGAAGGAACTGGTTGAATGCCACACAGCTATTAATGTTGGTTAAAAATATATACAAGGGCACATCGACACACCCCCCCACACACACACCAATTCTATAAACATTCAATTCCATTTTTCATGAACTGCTTGAGATCCTCATGTAAAGATCTTTGTGTCTACTTCTCTGGAAGACACAAAATATGTGTGCTCATCTACTGACCTTAAGGCTGGTGACCCATTCAACAGCATCACATTAAATGCACCTGGTGATCTTCATCCCTAATCACAGTCTATAGAGCAGTTCTGTTTTATAACTAGTGGAGACATCATAAGTCAATGGATTTGTTCCCATTTTTCCTGGGTTGATCTATCTATCATCTATCTATCTATCTATCTATCTATCTATCTATCTATCTATCTATCTATCTATCTATCATCTATCGATCATCTATCTATCTATCTTTCATCTATATATCTATCTATCTATCATCATCATCATCTATACATCATCTTAAGTCATCTTTTTTTTGGGGGGAGGGGGTGGGGGGAGCATCACTGCTCTCCGGCGGTGGGAGTAGGAGGCCCAGCCCCACTGCTGGAATTGAACCTCCATCCCAGTGGGCCGCAATCCCGCACACAACCAATATGCCATCAGGGCTCAGCCCCAGCTATAAATCATCTATCATATCTCTGTATCTACCTATAGCAATAATCTATCTATCATCTATCTGTCATCTCAAATTCACATCATTTAATTCATTATGATTTAGTATAATCCCATAAGTCAAATCAGAACTGCTCCCTTTTTGGTTTCTGAGGTTGTAAATCTTTTAAAATTTTTTAAATCTATTTTTCCCTTCTTTATTTCACCTATTATGTTTACCATCATTCGCCTCTCACTAATACCTCTAAAATATAATTTTATTGGTTAAACTCAATCAGAAAACTATAGCCTCCTCATCATTAATTTAGAACATGTACTATTCCCCTATACCCATCATCATGACTTCCCACTCCCCACCCCTACTCTCCTCCCCAGGGCCCAGGAACCAAATCATCATGGGAGAAGAATCTCCCATCTCATAGGGTCCCTCAGAAGGCCTGGTGAATTTGAATTGCCTACCTTGCAGTCACTAGCCCAGGGTGTAATGCAGAATGCCAGCATATATTCTGTTTTATCATACTGATCTGTAAGTTCTTTAAACTGAAAATTATGCCAAAATATTTTATACCATTTTCTATTTTTTCACAGTACATAGAAATCTTTTCCTAATAATTTGTTCAATGTTTCATTATTGGGGGATTTCAATGAATACGTAGTTTTGTAGGGTAGGGTCCCATGGAAGGTATAATAATGTAGGAGGAAAAGGATTGGCTTTCATAAAACTGTGGAATGGGGAAGAATTCAGAAAAGTATTAAAGAAATAGAATTTTCAAAACGGTGTTTAGAGGCTGCCTCACATTTCAGTTAGAAGTCCAGTGCTTAACCCATTACACCGCCTTTACTGAGGCAAATAATTAAAGGAGATACAAGCCAGCTACCATAATACTTAGGAATATCATTATCCAGGATTGCTACAAAATATTATCAAAAAGTCCAGTTTGCAACAATAAAAAATCTTACCACAAGCAAGTGGATTCTAGTTCATGGTGACAGTATAGAACATACTGGCTGGGGAGACTGGTCCCTGCAGAAGGATATCATGTTAGGTAGGTAGAGGAGCCTTGAAGGAGAGAAAGTCCCTCAAGGAGAGAGATTGACACTGGCTGAAATAACAGTTTCAGACAAAGACAAAGATGGTGCAGGACAGGACTGTATCATTTTCTTGATGTCATCCCACAACTCGTCGTGTCTTTCGCCATTATTGTTCAATGAGTCAAGTCTGTTCTTGAAATGCTCTCAAAACTGAGGTGGGCTATAGTCAAGATCCTATTTTGGCCCCTGTCCATTTATTTTAATTTTCTTCAATCTGAATATGCGTATGATTTTCTACAGTTGTCCACGGCATCGTTTTGGCTGATGACATTGAACTTTTCCACCACCTTTCCCTGGAAAGGTAGTCCATGTGATGTCTGTGTATTCCATCGAGTGACGTCCCTGTGTGTTCCCCCCATCTATGTTGATGATGAAAAGTATTTTCAGTTCATGTTGCTGTGATGCCCTGCGTTATGCCAGTGGTGTTTGAAATACCAGCCAGGTCATGCAAGGTTTCATCCGAGCTTTCAGACATTTTCGCTCATTTTGTTATTGTTGTTTGCAGGTGCCATCACGTTATCTCCTACTCATGGGGACCCTCTGTGTAACAGAAGGCAATTCTGCCCAGTTTTATGTCATCTTCACAATTGTTCTTATGTTTGAACCGATAGAGGCAGCTACTGTATCAATAGGTCTTGTTGAAGGTCTTCCTCTTTTTCACTTCTCCACTACTTTAGCAAGCATGATGTCCTTCGCCAGGGTCTGTTTTCTCTTGACAACATGTCCAAAGTACAAGATACAAAGTCTTATCATTCTTGCCTCAAATGAGTATTCTGTCTGTACCTCTTCCAAGACATTTGTGTTGGTTCTTTGGTCAGTACATGGTGTTTGTCAATATTCTTCACCAGCACCACAATTTAAATACATCTACTTTCCGTTGGTCTTCTTTTTACAGTGTCCAAATTTCACATGCATACAGAGACCATTGAAAATGCCATGGTTTGAGTCAGGTGCTCTGAAGAGCTCAATGTAACATATTTTCTTTTCGGCAGATTTATCCAGTACAATGAATTTTTCAGTCTCTTGATTGCTGCTTTGATGAGCATTGATTGTGAATCAAGCCAGATGAAATCCTTCACAGTGTCATCCTTTTCTCCATATAGCATGATGTTACCTCTTTTGGTCTGGTTGTGAGGGTTTTGAGTTTCTTCACGTTAAATTGTAATTCACAGTGAAGGCTGCAATCCTTGTTCTTCATCAGCAAGTGATCCACAGGCTCTTCACATTCAGCAAACAAAGTGTTGTTATCTGCATCTTGTAGGTTGTGAAAGAAACTTGCTCCCACTTTGATCTGAGTTCTGCACACGATTCAGCTTCTCTTATTAATTGCTTTAGCACAAAGTTGATATGGTGAGCGGATACAACCCTGACACATGTCTCCTTAATTTGAACCATGCAGTATTCCCTTGTTTGATTAACACAACTGTCTTGATCTATGAGCACAAAGAACTGTTTGGGTATTCCTATTCCTCTCAATGCTATCCATAGTTTGTTAAGGTTTACCTAGTTGAATGCCTCTACATGCTCAATAAACATAAGCAAACATCTTAATGGCCTTTCTGCTCTCAGCCAAGATATATCTGACATTAGCTATAACAACCCCTGTTCGCTGTTCTGAATCTGGCCTGAATCTCTGGCGGCTCTGTCAAAGTAATGTTCCAATCTTTGGTCAATAATTTGAGCATTCTGCTGGGTCTTTTCTTAGGAATAGATTTAAATAGGAATTTCTTCCAGGCAGTTAGCAAAGTAGCTGCCTTCCAAAGTGCCTGCCATGGACAAGTGAGTACTTCTAACGCTTCGGCAGCATGTTGAAGCATATCAATTGGTATTTCATCGATTTCTGGAGCCTTGTTTTTGGCTGATGCTTTCAGTTCAGTTTGGACTTCTTCCTTTCATACCAGTGATTCCTGCTCATACCTCTTGTAATCGTTGAATTTTTTGGGTACAGTAACTATTTATTTTTCCATCTATCTGCTTTTGCTAATTCTTGCACTATTCAAAATTTTACCCATAGAATCTTTCAATATTGCAACATGAAGCTGGATTTTATCTATGTTTCTAATACAGCAGCTCTCAACCTGTGGGTCACAACCCCCTTTGGGGGCCGAATGACCCTTTCATGTGGGTGACCCAATTTGTAACAATAGCAAATTGACAGTTATAAAGTAGCAATGAAAATAATTTTTATGATTGGGAAGGTCATCACAGCATGAAGAACTGTACTAAAGCGTCACAGCATTAGGAAGGTTGGAACCACTGATCTAATAAATATGTGTGTGTTTAACTTGGTTATAGTCATATTAACTGTTTGGCTGATAGTCGGTGAGTATAGCTTAAGGTTCAAGTTAGAAGGTTGTCTAAGAGGTTCTTCTGATCTCTCTCAGACCAGTCTGTTCTGTTCTGTTTCATTTCTTTTTTTCTCTTTGTAACTGAGACTATCTATTTTGGTTTGGGTCTGAGTAGTTAGTAGTTTGTAGTGGTTGTTCATCTGGTCTCAGGTTAAAGAAGAATGTGGTTCATATGGGAGATTAGTCTTTTGGACTAATTATTTCCTGGAGTCTTCATTTTTCCATATTTTCTTTTGCTCGAGGCAGGAAGAGACCAGTAGTTGCTTCTTGCATGGCCACTTGTAAACTTTTAAGATGTCAGATACAATTCACTAATGTAGGATGTAGAACACTATTCTATTCTGCAGCTTTCTTGTGGAGTCTGAACTTTTCTATGTATAAGTCATGCCATCTAAAATTTGGATAGGTCTATTTTTCTTTATAAATTTTTATGTCCTTCACTTTGCTTTATTGCCTAATACTCTAGCGAGGAGTTCCAGAAAAATACTGAATAATAACTGTGATAACAGGTATGCGTGTCTCATTCCCAATCTCAAGTGGAGAGCTTTTCATCTTTCTCCATTGAGCATAATGTTGGCTGTTGTTCTTGTAAATATGCTTTTAGTTATCTTGAGGGATTTCTCTACACCCTCCATTTCACTGAGTTTTTCATCAGGAAAAGGTTTTGAACATTATCAAATATATTAGATACAGAGATTGAGATGATAATGGGTGTTACTTGTGTAATGGATAATGTTAATTGTTTTTATGTTGGACCGATATTGCATCCCTGATATGAAACACACATTGTCAGCATGTATTATTGTTATTATTTTTGTAGGGTTTTGAATTCAACTGGCTACAATTTTGTTGGGAATTGTGGTGTAGCCACATGAATTCAAGAGAAATATTGATCTATCATTTTCGTTCTGTGGTGTCCTTGCCTGGCTTTTGATAATGAATTATGGAATATGTTAATCTCTAGAAAAGTTTTGAGCAGTTTTCTCCAAGAGACATCTGGAGCAGGGCTCTTATTTTGTTAGGAGTATTGCTGACCTTTTCAATGTCTTCTTTTCCCATTGTCTTCTCACAATAGCTACCGCTGCCTTTATTAGTCTAGGTCAGTTGTAGCTTTCTGGAAATTTGTCCATTTCTTTAAGGTTCTCAAATTTGTTGACATTTTATTTTCCTTCATATTGTGCTATAACTGTCCCCCCCCCACTTTGTCTGTTGTGTCATCACCCATTTCATTTATTTGTTATTTACTTCTCATTCTTACCTTTTGTCAATTTGGCCAGTGGCTTGCTAATTATATTGATCATCTTAAAAGAAAGCAGCTTCTAGTCTTATGGATTCTTTCTATTGTATTTGTTTTGTTATGCTTTCCATTTAACATATTTTTTGCTAAAATTTTCTTCTACTACTTTCTATCATCTGCTAAAAAAAAAAACCCTGGTTGTACAGTTGTTACCTGTGTGGCTCCTAATGGAAAAGTCAGCAGTCCAAAACCATCAGTTGCTTGATGGCAGATAGGTGGATTTTCTACTCTGACAAATAATTACAGTTACGGAAACCCACCATGGCAGTTCTTAATGGCAGTGAGTTTGGTTTGGTTCTACTGATGATTAAAAACTTCATTTGATCCTCTTTTACAGTTGGTTCAAGTGGTAAGGTTAAGCTATTGATTTTGACCTTTACTTTTTTCCTAATATGTGCCTTTATTCATTAAAATTTTTCTCAGCTTTTACTGTGCCAAAGGTTTCACTGTTAAATTTGCATTATTGTATGACTCTCATATTTAAAAATTTCATTATGAATTATTTTCTATTGCTAACATTTTGAACAAGGTAGTATTCAACTTTAATGTATTTGAACATTTAATTTTGTTAGTTTTCCACCTATTTTCCTAATATTTAGTCTTATAGCATAGTGATCAAAGAAGATGCTTTGTATTATTGCATTTTTGAAAGCCTTGAGGCTTACTTTGAGAACTAAAATATGGCCCAGTATAGAGAATTATCCTATACATATCACAATAATATATACTGTGCTATGCATGTCTCTGAGGCCAACTTGGTTGATTGTATTAGTAGATTTTCCCTATATTTGTTGAATATTTTTCTAGTTGTTCTGTCTTTCATCAAAAATGTTTAGTTAAAATCTCCTATGAGTACTGTACAATAATCCTATTTCCCTTTACAATACTGTTTGAGATATTTTGGAGTTCCATTATTATGTGCATAAATGTTTATTATGGCCATGCCTTTGGGTAAAATAATCTTTTAATCATTATGTAAAGCATTTTTTGTCTTTTATAATGGACTTTTTACTTAAAGTCTAATTTGTCAGAAATTATTATTATCACTCTTGCTCTTTTTTTAATTACAGTTAGCTTGATATATTTTCCATACTTTCATTTTTAATATGCTCCTATATTTATAAATAAGATATGTCTGGTTAAGTATTGGGCTACTAACTGAAAAGTTGTTTCAAATATACCAGCTGATCCAAGAAAGAAAGATAAGGCTGCTTACTCTAGTAAGGATATACACTCTTGAAAACCCTAAATTAGATTGCTATGAATCAGAATTGACTTGACAATAGATTTTCACGTCTCTTACAGAAACATACTGATGATTTATATTTTGTTTTGTTATTCATTCTTCCAATCTTTGTTTCTAGACTAGTTGTGGCAGTCACCTGATTTGGTGTCAATTTGAGGATTAAGAGTGTAGGGATAGAGACTAGCCTGTCAATCAGGAAATAGTCAATGAGACCTCTGTGTGAGTCTGGCTTTCTCCTGAGAATTCTGGGAAATGTGGTAGTTCCTTCTTGGAGACAGAGACACTGTCTCTCTCAACTCATTTCCTTGAAGACTTTCTGCTGATGACATTCACTGCCTGAGAGACTCGACACACAAGGCTGGCTCTCTGTGAGACATCCCTGAGGAGAAGCCTACCCTGATGCAGCAAGAAACCTGGAACTAGAGAAACCAGTTAGAGGCTCCTGCCAGTGCAGAGATGCTTACACCACCACTGGATCCAAAGACTTTATACCCACTGGCTTGCGATCATGCTGCATTTGGCATCATTGCATGTGTTTTGTGAGTCTGAAGGACTGTGTAGATTGCTGTTAAACATATGGGCTAATATCGGACTTTTGTACATGACCTGGACTGGACTGGGATGCTCTCTCAATGTTCAATTGCTCGGGTAGATAAACTTTCTTATTTGCATACGAAAATGAGTGTATACTTACTTCTGTCATCTTGTTATGCCTATTGCAGGAAATTGATAGTTTTAATTTTCTATATTGAGCTGTTTTTTGTTGTTGTTTATGAATTTTCTTTCCTGTTACTGGTTTGTCTACTATGTATTTATGATTCTCTATTGTACTTTGCTAAATAGATATGTCAACTTTCTTTGTTGCTACTTTGATTGACCCTTATTTTCCTAACTTTAAAATAGTGTGTTATTTCATTATATTGGTAGTTACAAACTCCTCATTCCACCTTTTCCTTTTTTGGGGGATGGGGGTGGGGCATCTCTGCCCTCTGGTGGTCATGGGAACTCTTTGTTTCTTTATCTTGGAGTATCCTATTTTTTCACCATTGTAATTGAGAGGTAATTCTGCAGGATATATGACTCTTGATCGATAATTCTTTTCTTCTGAGCTTTTATATATGCTGTCCCCTTGTCTTATCTAACTGGCTTCTGCTGAGAAATCAAAGCTTATGCTTATGGTTCCCCCTTTATAAGTGACATTTTATTTTAACCAAGGTGCTCTCAGAACTCTATCTTTCATTTTATAAATTTGACTAAGATTTGTCTTGGTGGTTTTCTTTTGGGGTCTCTATCTCATATAGGGTTCTTTGAACTTCCTAGAAAGAAATTTCATGTTTCATAATATAAGGAAAGCTTTCTGCCTGAAAATATTTAATCATTCCCTCTGTGCTTACTTTTGTCTCCTCCTGGTCTGTAATTCCAATTACATGTGGAATATTTCTCTTGCTAGTGGTCCACATAATTCTTGGACTTTCTCTATTTTTCCTGGGTGTGATTCCCTCTTTACTGACTGTTCTTCAGATAAATTAGGTTGAAAAGATCTTGCATCTATTTCACTGATTCTAACTTCTATTCAGTCACTTGTACTTCTGTGTTATTCCATTGAGTTCTCTACTTCAGACATTTTTTGTTAATCTTCTGGACTCCCAGTTGCAGTATTGTATGGTGTCTCATTGTGTTTCTATTTTCTTTTTTACTCCTAAATTTTCTACTGCTTTGTCTGATTTTTTCTTAGATTTTTCTGTTTCCTTAATATCTTGAAGAGTCCTAATTCAAAACTTGGAAGGCAGTTCTAGTACCATTTCTTTCTTAAGAAAGGTTTATTCCCACTTCCACACCCCCTTTTTTGGTCACTTGTTTCAGACATCTTGCCCTCCTTTACATGATTTGAAATTGCTGTGTCTAAAGCATTACTTTCTTTTTATTTAATCATTGCTTGTATGTGTGTTTGTTTTATTTTGCTTTGTTTTGATACAACTGGATGTTCAAGGTGGGCATGTTTCATTGGTCTCTAACATAGTGGCACCTGTCCTCTGGTGGTTAGGGTAACAACTGGAAGTAGATTATGAGGTTCTATCTGGTTGGGGACAATATTTAGTGCTGTAGCCTTTGATATTTACCAGTAAATGCTTCAGGTTAATCAACAGAGAAATTTTAAATATTGGAATTTTTCTTGGAGTGTGTACTTTTCTGTTCACTATCCTCATCTCTAGCCTTACAGGTTTCCACTTCCTATCCTCTTCATCTTTCCCCTTACTATAAGTGATAAGACTGAGTGTGCTAGTCCAGGTAGACTAGAGAAACAAATTCATGGGCATGCATATGGATATAAGGAAAAGGTTTATATACAAGAGGAATAGGACATTGAGAAAGCATCCCAGTCCAGTCCAGTTCAAAGTCATAAGTCCAATATTAGCCCATACGCCTGATACCAGTCTATATAGTCTCCTTCTGACTCATGAAGTCATAAGCCAGTGGGTGCAGAGTCCTGGTGCTGGCAGGGGTCTCCCCATGGCTCCTTGCTTCTGGGGCTAAGGGTTCATCAACAGCATCCAGTGGTGGTAGAGGCAACCCAGCACTGGCCAGGCTCTCCATATGGCTTCTCCAGCTTCAGCGGTCTGGTTCCATCAGGGTAAGGGAGTTCTTAAAGGTCAAAGGGCTCAGGACTTTTACTCTAATCCATTAAAAGATTAACAAGAGAGGTAAAACTAATGGACTAGGGAACAGGAAGCTTGGGGAATCTAGGCCTTTTTTAATAAGTACTAAGTGGATGTTAGATAAGACTGTGTGTGCCTCTTAAAGAATCAAACCAAATGAATTGCCACAGAATTGATTCCAACCCATGGAGATGCTGTGTGAGTTAGAGTAGACCTTTCCTCCACAGAGTGGCCTGTGGAATAATTTTAAAAATAGACTTCCAGGTGTTTTTATTTTTGTTTTTGCTTTCTGAGCCTCTGATTTAACTCAAATCTGCAACCTTACCATTAACAGTCAAGAATGCTAGCCATCTGCAATATCCAGGAACTTCTTTTAAAGAAGAGAAGCCTTTTAAAAACAGTCAACAAAATCTCTACTCTTCTCCATCAGCTGTGTCACATTGATAGAGAGAGAATAGAACCATTTTGATTAGAAATAGAACATATAGCACTGCACAGAATGAGGAAACTGTTTTAAAAATTAAAGCTCTAGCTGTATTCATTTCCCATTCCCAAGACAGGCAGTTATTTTCGGTATGGTCATTTTTACTAAGAGATAGAAAACAAAGAGAAAAGGCTTTTTGATTAATGGAGTAGTCTTTCAGGCAGTTTTTAGCAGAGAAATGTTTCTTTTCCTCATGTGAAGATAGGAATTTCCACAGAATGCCTCTGATTACATCAGCAGTGTTCCCCAGAATTCTCAGAGTCTAATAAGAAGTATACAGAAATGTGTGACAGAAATTAGAAATGAAAATGGAGAATACAAGATCAATGGGAGTCTGCTCCTGAATCACTAGGAATCAAAGGAAACTGTATATAAAGATAATATTTGAAACAATTGTTGAAAGATGAAATATTCTCATAGTTAACTTCTTTAAAACAAAAGTGCCCTGTCCAACATTAGCAATTCTTGGTGACATTAACAACCTGGTTAAAAGAAGAAATGAAGCAAGATCAGGATCTATGCAGAAACATGACAATAAATCCCCTTGGCTGAAAACTTGACCAATACATAATACAAAGATATTTTATACAGGATCTAGAGGTATTCATACCTTACAGTATTTTTAACAGTAATGCATTTTATTTAATTTTATTTCCATTCTTAATAGCAAATGTGTGTTTGAGGTTGCTATTAAAGCATTTTAATTTATATGGTGTTAAAAAGAGTATGGTCACCATTAAAGGCTAGCCAGGAAGACCAGAAAAGCTTAACCCTTATAGAATTGTATCTAGATAGATACACACACACACACACACACACACACACACACGAACTCAAGCAATCCCACAACCACGAAGTAGACTCTGACTCACAGCAATCTTTGGTAGATTTCTAAGATTGTAACTCTTTATAAGAGTAGATAGGTTTGTGGGCTGAGCACCGGTGGCGTAGTGGTTGTGCGCAGGACTGCGGCCCACTGGGATGGAGGTTCAATTCCAGTTCCATGGAGCAAAGGCTGGGCCTCCTACTCCCACCACCTGAGGGCAGTGATGCCCCCCCCCAAAAAAAAGAGTAGATAGGTTTGCCTGTCTCCTGCAGAGCAGCTGATGGGTTTGAACTGCTGATTTTGGAGGTAGCAGTCTGATATGTACTGAACGACACCGGCAGTTCTTACAAAAGCATTAACCATTTGCAACATTTTCTTTGGTATTAGCTTGGATGCTGTTGCTAGATCTTGTAGAATCCGCTCCAACTCATCACCACCCTGTGTACATCAGACTGAATAGCTTCCCTCCTGTGCCATCCTGACCATTACAGCTACGTTTGAGTCCATTATTCTGACCATTATATTAGGCCATCTTATTAAGGAGCTTCCTCTTTTTCACTGACCCAATACTTTAACATGCATGATGTCCTTTTCCAGAGATTGTTCTCTCCTGATGACTTGTCCAAAATGTGTGAGATGCAGTGTTGCCAACCTCATAACTAATAAGCATTCTAGTTGTACTTCTTCCAAGATTGCTCCCTTGGCAGTCTGGCAAACCACAGTAGATTCAACATTCTTCCTCAACTCCATAATGCAAGCATAGCAATTATTATGTGGTCTTCCTTTTGCACTGTCCAGCTTTCACATGCATATGAGGTCACTGAAAATATCATTCCTTGAGTCAGGCACATCCATCTTTGTCCTCAAAATGACATCCTTGATCTTCAACACTTTAAATAGGTTTTGGGCAGCAGATTTGCCCAGTAATACATAGCTTTATTTTTGTGATGGTTGTTTCCATGGCTATTTATGGTAGATTCCAGCAAGATTAAATTCTTGGCAACTTCCAGTTTTATTCTTTACTTACCTGATAACTGTTGATCCAGCTGGGAGGATTTTTTGTTATCTTTACACCAGATGGCAAGAGCAAGCAAAGTTGTTTCAAATGTAAAGTCTGAAGCTGTTGATAAGCCTTCCTTCAATTCTGATGTCTTATGCTCCATCATATAGTCCAGATTCATGGATTACTTGTTTAGTAGATATATTGAATGATTATGGAAAAACTATGCAACTCTGAAGCACACCGCTCCTCATGTTAGGCCAGGCAATAGCTGTATGTTCAGTTTGAAGAACTGTTTCTTGGTCCTTGTACAGCTTTAATAGGGACACAATGCAAGTGTGGAATTTCACTCCTGATAAGGAAAAAATGTTCCACTTAACAAAATGTTCCACTTAAACCAAATACCAGGTTTAAATTAAAACAGGGTGGTAATTGGTAATTTGTCAGGGATGTGGCTGGAGGACTCATGTAAAGGGGAACATATTCCTTCAGTCACTCAAGAAATATATGTTGAGGGCACTAAGAAATGGTAAAAAGACTCCTGCTGTATGTCAACTTCAGTTCATTTGCAGAAGCTTCCTGGGGCAATGATGAGAGGCTAGCACCAACCCTACAGAAACCCTGGCTATAATAAATTAGTAATATCTGCCATGGAATCTGTAGGGGAAGAAGCTGATTAAAATCTAGATTGTTTCATGCCTGACTTTCTTGCTTTGGGGCACTATGAGGTAATAAGAATAAGACAGTCAAAAGAACAAAGAATACACTATATAGACTAATGGTTATTTAAGAATACATTCAAACATTGCTATCCTAATAGTTCCATATGCATCACTAGGCAGTGCAAACGACAACACACTTGGTTTTTAAATTTAGGTGGTCCTAATTCACTTGTGTCTTCAAAGGAAGAAAAATTTGGCAGTCTTTCTCCCAGGAAAACAGAGCAATCAGAAACTCTATGGATCACATTTCGACTGAACTACATCAGGGTACTGAGTCGGAATTGACTAGACAGAAACTGCCTGGGTTTTATTGTTTTGTCATATGAATCCTGTATAAGCCTAAGTGGAGGAAAGCTTCCAAGTACACAATAAATGAGCAAGAGAGTCTACTATCAAATCAGAAAAATTACGGTGTTCTTACTTAAGAGATGTGTGATATATTTATTTCTTGAATGGCAATAGATACTGGAGAAATATCCAACAGAAGAGGGGTACTCTGTGAGTGGGTCTAGATTCTGGTACATCGTTCCTGTTCCATGATTAATGAGTCAGAAATATATGTCCAAAGATGTTTTGCTGCTTTGTTTCCTTTCATCTGAAACCAAAAACTATAATAAATTAAAGGCAGGGGGTAAGGAAAAACCCGTATGAAGCATCTGAGAAAATATTCCTCATTAACTTAAGCAGAGGGCTGATGAAAAAGCACCCACTGAATGGAGAAATCTTGACAAGGGAGCTGATCTGCCTAGCATGCAAACAACTAGCCAGGCTTGCAAAGAAACTGCCGCCCTGGGAAGAGGTGCACGGTCAGGTCTGCTCATCCAGCAGAGTCTCCAAAGGAGACGTATGAAGGCAGCAGATGTCAGAATGGTAACAGATCCAGGAAACCCAGGAGAGAGTCGGAGGAGCTGCCTGAAGCCTGGAGGTGCCCGGGATTGTCAATGAGAAACTGGCAAGTCTTCTCTGCCCTCTTTTTGCCTGGAGAATGGGAAAAGTATCAAATGAGTAATTTTTTATGAAGTGAGACTCCCCCGTGTGCTGCTCTCCAGGAAAAACCTGAGACACTCTCCAGCCACCTGTAACAGTGATACTTAAAGGTCAGAGAAGTCCCATAGGGAGTTTCTCTAATATTGGCCATTATTCCACATGTTCTAGTTTGATGATATCATCTAAACAAAATCAGTTCAGAGATCACAAGTGATTCTAAAGATGTTTGAAAATATAACCAGTGGATTTATGAGATATAAATCCACTTGGAGGGTTAACCCAAAACAAAAGAAACAAAGAAAAATTCCATTGCCTTTGAGTCAATTCCAATTCATAAAGAACTTACAGAGTAGAACTACCCCAAAAAGATTTTTAAAGCTGCAATCCTTATGGAAGCAGAGTGCTGTGCCTTTTATCCTGTGTAGCCACTGGTGGGTTCAACCTACATTTTGATTAGTACCTAATGCTTTAATCACTGCTTCACCAGGGCTTCTTAAAAAATCATTCAGCTACTCATTAATAATATAATTAATGAAAGACAGGTTTTCAAAAAGGCCAAGTGGGTAATAGATATAATGTATGATTTCCAAAAGCTGGGGGAAGAAAGTCTGGTATGTACTGGATTAATAAGTGGGCTGCTAATCTCGAAGTTAGAAGATCAAATACGCCAGCTGTTCTCCAGATAAAAAAATAAGGCTTTATGCCCCTTTGAAGACTTATAATTTTTGAGACTCTAAAAAGTAATTCTCATCTGCTTTGTAGCATGACTGAATCAACCACAAAGCAATGAGTTTGGAGGTTTTAGAACAGGTTAATTATTTAAGTAGAGGAGGAAAAAGGACATTGTATTTTGTTTGCTATCAAAAGATAGGGCATGAAAATAAAAAAAATTGTCTTTTATGCAAAAAAAGCAACACTATTAATCTTATGATTAATCTAATTTAATAGATAGATTTCATAGTGAAATGTATTTCATTTAAATTTAATACCTTCATAATGCTAGTTTATAGTATATATCCAAAGTCTCAAACTTCCAGTCAAACTGATCTACTCACAGACTATACCATAATATGAATTCATTCTTAACTTCTTTCTTCTTCTTCATCACTATCCTTCACAATCCTGTCTCCTTACCTCCCACCTCATCTGATTCTGGCTTAAATATCTGATAGTTCCATATCCATGTGCTGCTGGGCCTGTTTTTGAATTATTTTAGGCAAAATTTACTTGTGTAATTAATGCTATTGTTTGATAATGATCTAATCTAGTGGGTCAGCTCTCTTTGAAATGGACACATATATGGATCTCTACCAGCAGGTTGGCCAGATAGTTCCAAATTTCTTGACATATAGACAAATGAGTGCTTCCAGTTCTGCATAAGTTTTTTTTAACAAAACATTTCTATTGGCATTACATCCATTTCTGAATCCGTGTTTTTCACTAGTGCAGTAAATGCATCTTAGACTTCTTTTTTTCAGTATTGTTGGTTCTTGTTTATATAAGATCTCTTGAAGTGATTGAACATTGTTTTTTTTTCTGGTAGAGTGAAGTTATGTATCCCCATTTACCTTGTTTTGATGATTTTCTCATCACTTAATCATTTTGTCCATATAAAGCTTTCATATTGCAATTCAAGACTTGCATTTCTTTCTGGTTGTTTTAGTTTGAAATACCTGAATGTGTTCTTCCATTTGATTTTTCTGTTTGCAAGTCTTTAACATTTCATGATACTACTTTACTTTGTCTTCTAGAGTTGTCTTTTGAAAGTTATTGTTCAATTCTTTTACTTTATAATTTCTTTTATTCACTGTAGCTACTCTATATTTTAGAATGTTTCAGTCTCTTCTAAAATTGACTTTTATCCTTTCTTTCTCTGCTTTTTTCATATCCTTTGCTTTCTTGATATCATTTATCAGCTTGTCTAGTCTTCTATCATTGGTGTCTCATGTCTGAAATATGTTCTTCAGATGTTGGCATATACTAAAAGTTTTATCTGGACTTGTTTTAACTGATTCAGATTCAATCTTATTGTGCAGATAAGTAAGTGATGTTCCTCAGTGGACCCCTTGCAGTATTTAAAAATTAATTATGGTGCTGGAAAAGAACATGAAAATACCATGAATTGCTAAAAGGAGAGACAAATCTGTTTTGAGAGCTTTCCTCCTTTTAGCCGTCCCTGTAGATTTCTAGATTACACCAGTCCTTCTGCAGGGACTGGTCTCTCCAAATAACACGCTATAGTACTTAAGACAGAGTTTCCATTAATGACTGGAAAGGAACACTCTGACTGTACTTCTTCCAAGACACATTCGTTTGTCTTTTTTACAGTCCATTGCATTTCCATGGCATTTTCATTTCTTCCCCAGCACCACACTTCAAATGCATAGGTTCTTCTTCAGTCTTCCTAGTTCAAAGTCCAAATTTCACAATAAGAAGATAGGAGGCGATTGAAAATACCCTGGCTTGGTTCTGGAGGACCTTAGCTGCAAAGTAACATCCTTGCTTTTCAATGCTCTGAAGAAGTTTTGTGCAGCAGATTTCCCCAATTCAGTACATCTTTTACTCTGTTGACTGTTGCTTCTCTGAACATTGATTGTAGAGCTACGTAAGAAAAAAAAATCCTTGACCTCCTCAATCATTTCTCCATATACCATGATGTTATATATTGATCCAGTTGTAAAGATTTTGGTCTTCTTTACATTGAGTTGCAATCCATAATTAAGGATGAAATCTTTGATCTTCATCGGTGAGTCCTTCAATTCCTCCTCAATTTCAACTAGCATTTTACATGGTGTTAATAAGCCCGTTTCCAATTCTAATGCCACATTCTTCTTTATGTGATCAAGTTTCTCTGATGATTTTCTCAGCATACAGATTAACTAGCTATGATGAGAGAATACACCCCTGATACAAACCTTTCCAGATTTTAAACCATGCAGTATTTCCTGGTCTTCACAACTGCCTCTTGATCTCTATGCAAGCTTTGAAAAAACAAACAAACAAACAAACAAAAACTTCCAAAAGTCACAGCAATGAAAAATCCTCTGAAACATAGTTCTTTGAAATGCACAGGGTCACCAAGAGTTAGTGATAGCTGCTAACAGGAGAGTTGCTACCAGGTATAAACGACCTGATATAACAATGTCTTTAGTTCTTTGGTTATTCCACTAATTTTAGACTACTATAAATTTCTAGATCTCCTTGGAAGTGGACAAAAGTGAAATAATCCATCATATTTCAATTACAGGGCCTGTAACTGTAAGGTCACAATGAATCAAAACCAGCTCATTGACAGTGAGGTTAGTTTGTTTGGAACTAGGGTTAAGTTGTTCTTTATGTCCCTTTCTCAAGCATCCTCACTTTTAGAACACATTAGTGTCTTCAGTGAAATATGGGCGCCAAGGGATACTTCAAACACCCTCAAAAGGTAAAGCGACCATGGTGGATTTATAATACTCCCAACTAGACACAGTGAAGTAAATCCTGAAATAAAATCCAGGTGTGCTGGAGGAGGCATGCTTCCGTTGGGCTCTTATGCTAGTTACTCTGTCTGACTACTCTTCTTTTCATTTTAGGATGTAGAGTTCCTGACTCTGTTAGACCTATCTTAATACTGCGTATGCTTGGATACTGTCAAGTTATCTTGCTGCCAGCTCAGATATCTCCCAAATCATTAGCAGCCTGGCACTTCGCTGTGCAGTCTGGCTACAAAGGGCTAGTGTCAGACCACAAAGGCATTAGAGAGGAGGGATGATAAGAAGGATCAGTCCAAAGCTGTTCCCTACAAAGAGGAGGTCAGATATAACACTGCTTTCCAACTTTTTCATCATTTCTGAAGTCTGCTGCTATACCCTCAACCCCCAGAGATACTTTGTAGTTCTCTGCAAGTTTGGTCATTAGTTGCCATGAGGGCCACCAAGCAAGTGCCACAGCTCTTTATCTCTGTTGACACTGTCTGGAGGCACCCAGTCTCTCAGCAATACTCTTGTGGGTGGTGCTCCACTCTCCCCTGTTCTGTGTCTATAAGCCTCTCACTAGACTTTTTGTTCCCACCACCTGCACTGCTGTCTTTATTTTTTCTGCTACTGAGCTCTGCTTTGGGTGCTACTGGTTATTGCAGCTTTCAATGTTACAACTGGTTCTAGGAAGTTCTCAGTGCAGAGACCCTGGGTCCCCAAAATATATTCCCTTCCACGCCACGCTTGATGATCATGAGGTTCCTCATTCCAACCTCCTGGGAATTGGCCCATTGACCCATACGTAAACCTACTCTTTGTCAACTTGTAGGCATTGTCTTCCCACGCAGACCACTCACTGATCAATCTCCTTAGTAAGACACAGTCACTTAATTTGTAGCTATTGATCAATTCCTGCAAAGTCATGCCATCCCATTGGATGGTTTTACACATTCCATTTGCATAATTGTCTGATCAATCCCTGAAAGGTGCATAACATAGACAAATAGGATAGACACACTGGTCAAATCAATTATTTTTGGCAGCATTATAAACTAAAGGCTAGAAAGGTCATACATAAGAGAAATCCATTGCAGCATCCTTTCTGAGGACTAAAGCCACTTGAGGTTTCTGTTTCTGCCCAAACCAGTCATTCTACAAATAAAGGATTACAGTCAAAGAAAAGACTACATTTTATTTTGTAATTTTCTTTACTCTTTAGTTTTAAATATCTTGAGAGATTTGAAGCCCTTTGCCCAGTACATACCTCACTGCAGCTCACTTTCACTTTTTTTCATGTTACAATTTTCTCTTCCTGTGACTTTTCCCTACTCCAGCTCTGTCAGGAGGCTGAGACCTGTCTTGTCCCCTTTATTATTTCAGCAGCCATACCAGTGATTTACACATATTAAGCATGCCAAAATTGCTTATTAAAGAAAAAATGAATGAATGAGCTCAAGAAACATGAAGCCAAGAGAAAGAGTACACTATCATGTGCCGACTGGCCCCTTGATAAATATGCCCACTAACTGACTAGCGAGAAGAGCAACTCTGTAAAGATAACAAATGGCATCACTTTTCCCAAGCTAGATTGATTACACGTATTACCATGGCTATTTCTTTCCTGCAACATTTTTCATTATGGGGAATATTAATGAGCTAACAAGGATCCTATCTCTGTTTATCTCCTTTTCCATTTTAACAAGTAATTCCGATGCTAATTGACAAATCTTTGGATTTATAATAACCTGACCACTGTGGAAATAGCGATGTGATGCAACACTTTTAGTACTCAGCACAGAAATAATTAGTAGGGCTCCTTGGCAAAAAATTGAAAGCATATCAATAACAAAGACTCTCAATCTGTAGAGAGATAGGATTTTCAGATATGCATATGCACAGAAAGCAAGCTGTTAAATGCCTCATGTGTACCGCCTGTGAATGGAGCAGAGGCGGTGACATGATGCGGTCACAATGTGGCTTAGAAGTTGGACCGCTAACTTCAGGCTTTGGGGCTCAATAAAGAATTGCAGTTGTGCTCACTTCGGGAGCACATATCCTAAAATTGGCATAATACAGAGAAGATTAGCATGGTCTCTATGCAAGGGTGACACACAAAGTCATGAAGTGTTCTATATTAAAAAAAAAAAGAATTGCAGTCTTGGAAACCTGGCATGTAGTTCTACCCTCTTTTATAGGGTTTCTATGAATTGGTATCTACTTGATGGCAGTGAGTTGGGGGATTATATATATAGATTTAGAAAAATGAAAAGTGTAAAAGAATTCTATATAAAATGTTGGCTTCTTACTACATTAGCCCAGCTCTGATGCACTTGCTACTGGTCTAAACTTTGGTGGTATAAACTCACCTAGAATTTATGTCTTCAAAGAAAGATCACAGCCAGTGGAAACTCTATTTGAAACATGGGAGATCACCAGGAGTTAGAATCAAGTGGACAGCAACTGTTTTGTCTCTCTTTTTTCTCCCTTAAGTTACTATAACCTGCCTGTGTTGAGAAGGTATGTAGAATTGAAAAGTTTAAATGAATGTATATTGCTAAATAACATGATTATCTAATAATGTATACTTATATTAATGCATAGCAGGATTGATACAATTTATATTATATATACTTTTCTACTTTCCTGTGGTATGCTTCATTTAGAAAAATATATCTTAATCATTGCAAAAGGGAGAGACAGAAGAAGATGACACCCAGTTAGATTTACCTAATGGGAGCTCCTGCTGCTAAACCAGAATATTGGGGGGTAAGGTGAAAGAGACAGACAAGCAGAGCCCTTGATTATGATCAGAGACGTAGGGTCTGTGATGAACCCCACTTTTTTATTTTCACTCAAAAAGTGAACCAAGAAGGCACTGAAATTCTCTAAGTTCATTTGATTGGCTCATGGACTCTGGACAGAGCAGCTACCAGCACTCTAGTTTGTCAGTGAGCAGTGATTTCCCCAGGTTGATATCCAAAAGGGTCATAATACCAAACTCAAAGAGAACCTATAAAAGTTCATCACAGAACCCTACACTACAGCTCCCCCACACTGTTAATTGCCTTGTGATCAAAGCCTGGGGGTCAGGGACGGCATGGGGTAGCCATAAATTTGGAGCAATTGAAAAGAAGTCAGGAAATTTTCCTAAATCAGATCGAAGTGTGGCAGAGCATAAGCTGTTTCCCATAGCCTGGTGCATAAAACAACTTCTCTGATGTTAGATATTCTCCTTTGGGGGTGTGGCAGTCATGTGCGTATGTTAATTTTATGATTGAAATACAGGAGTGGAGTCTAGTCTGTTAATCTGGAGATAGCCATTGAGTAGCCAGTGAGGCCTCTATGTGGGCATGGCTTTCTCCTGAGACTTCTGAGAAAACTTGCGATATTTCCCTCGTGAAGATGAGAAACTATCTTCCCCAGTGGTTGAGAGTTAGTCTCAGGGATGATGAATCATGGACAAGACAAGATGGCAGCGTCTGAGAAGCTGGAGGAGCCGGCGGAGAGACCACACAGCTTTGCTCTGATGGAGCCAGACCTCTGAAGTTGGTGCGGCCACATGGAGACGTCTACCAGCGATTAGTTGCTTCTGCTGTTGATGAACCCTGAGCCCTGGAAGCGAGGAGCCATGTGGAGACCCCTGCCAGCACTGGGATTCTGTACCCCCTGACCGGTGACTTCATGAGTCAGAAGGAGACTTTATAGACTGATTACGGGCATATGGGTTAATATCGGACTTATGATTTTTAACTGGACTGGGCTCAATGTCCTGTTCCTCTTGTATATAAACCTTTTCCTTATATCCATATGCGTGTCAATGAAATTTGTTTCTCTAGTCTACCTGGACTAACACAGGGGGTCAGTGTGACAGTGCAGCCCATAAGGCCAATACAAAAAAGAGAAAAGACATTTTCTCGGTAAAACCTGCCAATCCCTGGTTCAGTGTTTAACCCAGAGGCAAACTGGCAGAACTAGTCTGTTCATATATATGAGCATATTAAGGGAGCCAGTGCTAAGGAATGCCAGACGTTAGCTACAGGGCCAAGAGAATTTCATTAAAAGGAAGACCCTCTGGAACAAGTCTCAGGTTCAGAATATCTCAGTGAGCACATACCCAGAGTCAGGGGCCCAATTTAATTTAATTCAATTCCAGCTGATCAAGGGAAAAAACAAAAACAAACAAACAAAAATCTCAGAGCTATTGGGGAATCAGCAGTCTAGGCACAAACTGGGAAAACTGCACAGGTCAAATATGAGGAGCTATTGTGTGCCCTCAATGATCCTACACACAGCTGAGGGGAGTGACCTGGAGGCCAGTAGTGGCTTGTGAAAGAAAGAGAGGGAGAAGAGAAGAAAAAGAAAGGAGAAAACAAATACAAGAGTAAACATTAAAAACAAATTAACACACAATAAGCCCAAACAAAATGACAACAAAAACAAAGATTCAAAAAAAACCAACAACAAATATGAAAAGCTGAACCTGCTGATACTTACAGGAAAGAGCAAAGAGATAAAAGAGAAAAAAAGAAGAAAAGAATGAAAAAAGAGATAAAGGGATAGCTGAGTCCCATGCCATGCTGTGTGCAGCACTGCATTAAGTTGTGTGCAGCACGTTCACAGGAAGCAGGCTAGTGCTCTCCCTGCGAGGTGGGTGGACTACCCTAAGTATAGCCTAGTGGGTTGGAAACCAGCAGTGGCATCTGGAAGGAAAGCAGGGGAGAGGAGAGAAACAGAAAAAAAGAAGAGAAGTGGAAAAAAGAGAAGGAAGCAAAAGAAAATCAGGAAAAAGGAGTGGGAAGAAAGTTAAAAAAAAACACAACTGTGCTTTCTAAGACTGTGGTGGATAAAAAGGGAAGATAAAAATAAAGGGTAAAGAGAAAGTTGATCCCTCATTGCCTGAACATGGGACCGGAGGGGTTTAAACCCTGCCCTAAGGTGGGTGGTTAATGTACCCTTTTGGTGCGTGGCCCCACCTGTGCTGGATAGAATTGCCCTAGTCGGCAAGATCACTGAAGAAGCCAGACAGGGGTTTCCTCAGCAGCGTGGAGTCCTACAGAGGGCTGTTGCAGCCACCCTGTGTAATGTGCATTGCTCCCAGGAAGGGCCAGCTGTATTGCTCCTGCTGCTTGGCTGGAGTTCTCCTAGGTGGAGTGTGGTGACATGGGAACCAGCAGTGGTGAGTGGAAGGAAAGATAAGGAGGAAAGAGGAAAAAGGAAGGATAAGAGAAAAAACAGAACAGAACTGGGTTCACTGACACCAATTGCACTGGTAAAGACAGAAGGGGGAGAGAAGAAAGAGAGAAAAAAAAAAGAGTAGTAAGTTAGGAGATAGCTGAAACCTGATCACCTGACCATGATGTTGAAAGAGTTCCAACCCTTCCTCAAGGTAGCAGGGTGATATGCCTACTTGGTGTAGGGTCCCACAGATGTTGGGTGAAATTACTCTAGAAGACAAGATCGGGGCTGAGCCCCGGTGGCGTAGTGGTTGTGCGCGGGACTGCGGCCCACTGGGATGGAGGTTCGATTCCAGCTCCACGGAGCAAAGGCTGGGCCTCCTACTCCCACCACCAGGGCAGTGATGCCCCCCCCCAAAAAAAAAAAAAGAAGACAAGATCACAGCTGAGCCCAGGCGTGGGTTCTTGTAGCAGTGTTGAGCACTGGAGATCATTGTTATAGCTGCCTTGTGCTATAGACAGCAGTGTAGTGGGGTGGAGTGAGGTTCCTCAGCCCTGTGTAGAGCCCCAGGACAGGTAGGGGAGTTGCCTAGGACAACTCTGATGACCCAGTTGGGGGAGTCTAATCAGCACTTGTTCACTTTATATGCAGCTGGAGAAATTACTCCCGCCACATCATACACCAAAAGTGGCTGGTGGGGGGGTGGGGGGGGTGTCTCCCCTTCAATCAGCTCAGAGAAATCCCACCCATTGTCCAAGGCCCTGCAAGGTACTGGGGGAATTCCTGTCCACTGTTAGTGTTGCTACATACTACTGTGTGAACATCCACCCTACCTCCACAGCAACCTCTCCAATGAGGGTAATTCTTCCTGCCATCCATGGTGTCCTACACCAAGGATGTATGACCACATCCCCTCTGTGGTAGTCCAGTGGCAGAGGAAGACATCACATGCCATCAGTGGAGATCAGCCAGTGAAATGCCATCCTCATGGGCTCATAATCACTCAACCTGAGAGAGGACTATCCAACTCACATTCCAAATAATGGAATACTGATTGGCTAGGTAAAAGAGGAATCACAGGAAAATACAGCAGTAGCCTGACCCCCTAAGTGCAGCTACCTACAATTCATGGAAGCACTCATATGAGTCCCCAAGTGAGAGTCCATTGCTCTTCAACTCTGGAAGATGGTGCCAGGTTCCTCTAAAACAATATGCAAACAACAACTATCCCCAACATCCTCATCAAAAAAGCAAGAGAAGCAGAAGACAATTCCAAAAGAGGTCATAAAGCTAATGATGTACATAGAAGAAACAGACATTGACCTGCCAGAGAAAGAAATCTTCAGATGGCTGCTTGGAGTCATACAGGAAATGAGGGAAGCAATGCAAACAAATGATGAAATGATAGAGGAGATAAAGGCAATGCACCAAAAGAAAATGCAAGATCTGGGGGTGGAATAACAAAATCCAGTACAAATTAATACACTTTTCCAACAGACTTGAGAAGGGAGAGAATTGCACCAGGGACCTAGAGAATAACCAGACAGACTTCAACAAATAGGAAAAGCTTTCAAATAAGACAGTCAGAGAAGTGAAAGGAAGCACAACAGTCATGTCTGATGCTATGAAAAGTATAATATTAGAATAATTGGCATACAAAACAAGACACAACAAAGAAGTCAACAGTAAAAATATCGAGGGAATTCTTAGAGGGAAACTTTCCCAATTTAACAAATGAAAATCAGGCAATCATTCAGAAAGCTGAAAGAACACCAGACAGACTGAACCTCAAGAAGAAGTCACCAAGACACATAATAGTTAAATTATCCAACTATGAGGAAAAGGAGACAATCATAAAAACAGCTAGCAAAAAACAGAAGTTACATATAAAGTTACCCCAAGATGAATATATTCAGACCTATCAGCAGACACGATGAAGAGGAGGGAGTGGAGTAACATATTCCAAAAATGGAAAGAAAATAATGCAATCCCAAGAATGCTATATCTGGCAAAATTATCAATTAAGATAGATGAAGAAGTAAGGGTCTTCCCAAACAAGGAACAAGCTCAAAGAATACATAAAAAAGAAATCCAGCCATACAAAAGATTCTTGTCAACCCAGTATGGTCAGAAGATCAACACTCACTAAGCACAAATAAGAGACATCACATAGAACAACTCACCCAGGAAGGTGACAAAGGGAAAACAGCTCCCAAGAGAATATTAGCTCAATAGTGGAAAGAAGGCAAGAATAAACCACACACACACACAACACAAACCAATGAAATAGGGAGGTAGGAAAACGCCCAAAACAAAAAAGTACAAGATGACATCACAGAGTCCATAGATGGATATAATAACACTGAATATCAGTGGACTGAAATCAGGCATTAAAGGGCAAACACTATCAGATTGGCTTAGAAAATGAGCTCACTGATCTATAGGAGACACATGGCAAGGTTACAGACAAAAACAGGTTGCCGAGCAAATGGCAACGGAAAAAAAATCAGGGGTAGCAATTATAATCTCTGACAAAATTGATCTCAAGGCACAAGCCTTAGCAAGAGACAAAGAGAAGCACTATATAATATTCAAGGAAACAGTAGATCAAGAAGCAGGGAGCATAATAAATATATATGCGTCCAATGAGAGATCCATGAAATTCATAAATCAAACACTCCAAAAGATGAAAAAAGAAAATCACAGGCTCAGCCATTATAGTAAGTGACTTGAATACATTACTCTGAGAAAGATAGATCACAGGGAAGGAAATTTAACAAGGAAGGTACAAATCTAAACAGTGGGAGGGCTTGCTCTACCTGATTTTAGTGCGTATTATACAGTCACAGTGGTCAAAACAGTGAGGTACTGGTATAACAACAGACATTCAATCCAATGAAAATGAGTTGAAGACCCAGAAATAAAAACTCCAGGCAATTGATTTTTTAGAAGGGCCCCCAAAATATCAAATGGAAAGCAGTTGTCCTCTTCAGTAAGTGGTGCTGAATGCACCATGCACAAGAATAAACCCAAGGTGAATCACCTACCTTGTGGTTACACCCCAAACTATTAGGGCCATCAATGAGGGAATTGGGACAAATCTGAGAACCTTGGCACAGGGACTACATAGACTATTGGATATAGGAAAGGATACAATGTTGGAGGAGTCACAAATTGACAAGTAGATATACTGAAAATAAATCACCTCCAAGAGAGTCATAAGAGAACCCATGGACTGGGAAAACATCTTTTGCAATGACACATCAGACAAAGGCCTTATTACTAAAATCTACAATACTCTGCAAGCTTACAATAAGAAAAAATATCCTAACTGCCCACTACGGAGGTAGACAAAGGACCTGAACAGAAGTTTCACAGAGGCAGAAATCCAAATGGTCACTAAACAGATGAGAAAATATTCCCCATCACTAGCCATAAGAGAAATGCAAATTAAAGCAACTATGAGATGCCATCTAACACCCTCAAAGATAGCCCAATTCAAAATAACCTCAGAGCAACAAATGTTGGAGGGGCTGTGGGGAAACAGGAACTCTCATCCACTGCTGGTGGACCTGTAGGTATGTGCAGTCACTGTGATAATCGATTTCGCGATACGTAAAACAGATAGAAATCGAACTACTATCTAACCCAGCAATCTCCTTACTGGGCGTATACCTAGAAAAGCAAGAAACAAACCACGGCCAGATATCTGTGCTCCAATGTTAATCGCAGCACAGTTCACAATTGCAAGGAGTTAGAAACATATTTCCATCATATTTCCATCCATATTTCCATCAGCAGGTAAATGGATCAAAAAATCGTGGTACATGCTACGCATCCCTAAATGGAGTAGTATACATCCCTAAAAAGCAGTGATGAGCTCATGAAGCACATCACCACATGGGAAAGATTGGAGGAGATTATGTTAAGGGAAGTAAGCCAAGCACAAAAGGACAAGTACCACATGAATCCACTGAAGTAAGCTTAAACATACCAACAAAAAACAGGGTATAGAGGGAAAGCTACTGTATTCATACATCTTGGGTGATGTCCAGCAACTGTGGCAGGGGCCAAACCCAGTCCAGGGAAACATGTGGCAGTCAACTAATAAGAGGGGGAAAGAAAGAGGGGGAAAAAAGTCATGGGTAGGGTAGAGCAGGGCAGTAACCCACCCAAGGGGAGGGTATTGTTTATATTTCCACAGGAGAGGAAGAGAGAGACCAATGAGCCAAGACATGAAAATAATATACTGGCATGTATCAGGGAACCAATAGAGATGTCTGCAGGGCTGGCCCTAATCCCAACTATGTGGACATCCCCTTTCTCACACAGAGGAAAGACTTCAGAGGAGAGCACTTGGGCTACAATGTGGGGAGAGGGGTGCATCTAATTAGAGAACACGGGACAAACAAAAAGGGATGGAAAGGGAGGAGGGGATATCCTGGCTTAACAAACCCTGAGGAAAATATTCCTGCTCAGAGAAGACAACACACAGAGAGGATCGTAGGGCCAGCCCCACCACGAGACACAACGATATCTCTCACTAAACCATAGTACTGTGGGGGACAATGCTGGAAACATAGTGCGGGGATTGTGCAAAATCTGACCCCATCACTCTGGGGAAAACACTAAGGATATGCAACAGAGCAGCAAGGTGAGTAAAGTGATGAAATCCCTGAAGAATATTAAAAATACACTTTGGAGACAGAGTGTGGCACCCCATTAGACTTGACTTAAAAACATTAGTAAAGACCAACAAACAGACCTTGAACTATTTAGAAGCCTTTCCATTTTTGTTGGTGGCTTTCTTTTTGTTGTTGTTATTGTTTTGTTGGACTCGACTTCCTCTGTTTTATTTGGCTTTGCTGGGTTTTTGCACTTATTAATGTATCTGTATGTCTATCTAGATTAGATAGGTGGGATAAATAATTTGGAGATGAAAAGAATGGGACTAATGGTTCTGGGGGGATGCAGGAGAAAGGAAGGTAGAAGAAAGGAAGGGGGAGAAGGGATCCAAGGATCCAAGGGATTCAAGGACAAGGGAACAACAAGTAAACTAAAATCAATGGAGAGGACATACAATACCAAGTGGATCTTAATCAAGGGCAATGTAGCAGTGAAGAATAAATCTGAATGATTGTGGGACAAGAGGAAAGAAAAATGAAATAGAGGAAAGAAGCAGGAGGCAAAGGACATTTATAGAGGTTTAAATGCAGGCATGTACATAGGTAAATATATATTTATATAATGACAGGGGAATATAATTATGTACTCATATCTATATGTTAAGAATTAAGTTTGCAAGTTAAATGAGTCTCCATTCTGCGCAGAAGCAGCAAAGCCCACATGGAAGAAGCACACCAGCCTGTGTGATCAAGAGGAGCCTAAGGGAGTAGGTATTGAGCATCAAAGAATAAGAATCACATCCTTACGAATAAGGGGAAGAGCAGGGTGGGGACCCTAGGCCCACAATTGGTCACCCCCTTAAAGGGGAGTCATGGGGAGGAAACAGCCCAGTCAAGATGCAGCGAGGCAGTGATGATGCATACAACTTTCCTCTAGTTCCTGAAGGTTTCCTCCCTCCAACTATCATGGTTCCAACTCTACCTTACAAATCCAGCTGGACTGGATGAGGTATACTGGTAAAGAGGGGATCTGGAGATATGGGGAACCCAGGACAGATGAGCCCCTTGGGGGCCAGTGGTGAGATTGGAGCTACTGGGTGGATGGAGAAAAGGTGGGGTAGAGAGATGGAACCAACTGCAAGGATATACACATAACCTTCTATCTGGAGGACAGACATCAAAGGAGTGGGCTGGGGGAGAGGCCGTAAGATATGACATAGTGTCATAGTGCCATATCATAGTGTAAGATATGACAAAACAATAATAATTTATAAAGTATTGAGGGTTGGTGGGGAAGGAAGAGCAGGGGAAGGGAAGCTGATATCAAGGGCTCAAGTGGAAAAGCAGATATTTGAAGAATGATAACAGCAGCAGACATGCATAGGTGCTTGACAAAGTTTATGTATTTATGTATTGTGGAAAACAATGTACGAGCCCCCAATAAAATGATTTTTATTTAAAAAAATAATTAAACTTGCAGATGGACATTCAGCCTCAACTCAAGTACTCCCTCAACACAGGAACACTCTGTTATATTTGTTCTAATAATCCAGCATTCTGTGATACTCACCTAAGTGACAGGATCACTGAAGACAAAATGTGGTGAAGAAAGGTAATGGTGCTGGGCTATCAAAACATATAGCATCCAGGGTTGTAAAGGCTTAAAGATAAACAAGTGACCATCTAACCCACATAAAAGAAGCACACCAGCCTGTGTGATCATGAGATGTCAATGAGATCAGGTTCCAGGCATCTAAGACCCAGAATAAGGTGAATTAGGGAGGGGTGTCATGGAATGAAGACTGAATGCCCAAGTGTAAACAAATGAACATTCCTCTACAGAGGGGTCACAGGGAGGAAATGATCCAATCAGGTTGCAGTATAGCACACAACTTTCCTCTAGTTCCTTGTTCCTTGACCACAATTCTACCTTACATATTGGATCAGACCAGAACATGCATGCTCCTCTAGACAGGAGCCTGCAACACCTGGAATTCAGGAAAGATAAACCACCCCAGGGCCAACAATGAGAGTAGTGATACCAAGACCATTAGGGGAGGGTGGGAGGAGAAAGAATCAAGCTATATGTGGCAGTCATGTGCTTATGTTAATTTTATGATTGAAATGTAGGGGTGGAGTCTATCCTGTTAATCTAGAGATAGCCATTGAGGAGCCAATGAGGCCTCTATGTGGGCATGGCTTTCTCCTAAACTTCTGGGAAATCTAGCAATATTTCCTTTGTGAAGATGAGAAGATATCTTCCCCAGTTGTTGTAAGTTAGTCTCAGAGATGAGGAATCATGGAAAAGACATGCTGGCAATGTCCGAGAAGCTGGAGGATCCAGCAGAGAGACCACACTGACTTGCCCTGATAGAGCCAGACCTCTGAAGCTGGAGCGGCATGCTGTTGATGGACCCAGAGCCCTGGAAGCAAGGAGCCATGGGGAGACCCCTGCCAGTGCCAGAATTCTGCACCCACTAACCTGTGACTTCGTGAGTCAGAAGGAGACTTTATAGACTGATTTCGGGCATATGGGTTAATATCGGACTTATGACTTTGAACTGGGCTGGGCTGGGATGCTTACTCAGTGTTCCATTCCTTTTGCATATAAAGCCTTTCCTCATATCCATATGCGTGTCTATGAAATTTGTTCCTCTAGTCTACCCGAGCAAACACACTATACCACCTTCTCAGGAGAAAGAACAATGGAAAAGTGTGTGAGGGAGATGGAGGACCATGTAGGATATGAAAATGATAATGTCTAACTCATCAAGGGCTTTTGAGGGAGGCTGACTGTGGGCGGGAGGGTGAAGAAATGGTGAACTGGTCTCAGGGGCTGAAGTGGGAAGAGAATGCTTTGAAAATAATGATGACAGCATATGTGCACATGTGCTTGATGCACTGAAGGAATGTATGGTAAGATACGTAAGGGTCCCCAATAAAAGTATTGAATAATTTTTAAAAGATTTCAGAAAGTGTTTTTTTCAGTCTAGAAAGATAAATGCCAAAATATAACCAGTGATATCTTTCAGATGTAAGGTCATGGATGATTTAAAATGTCTTTTTTTTATTCTGTGTTTAGATGATATAGGCATTTTACAATAGTACATATAATATGTTTCCTTACATTTAAGAAAAGTGAAGTCTGTTGCTCTATTTTACAAAAGTCAGCCATTGAAATCTTTATGGAGCACATATATTGGGTCACTATGAGTTGAAGACAATTCAATGACAACTGATTTATACCACGGATATATTAAAGATAAAATAAATAAACCTGTGAACTATAACTATAAAACCAGGTAATGCTAAGATTTCAAAGGAAGTAGAAGTCCCTGGTGCTGTCATCATCCGTGAAAGCATTGTGGAGAAGTATTATGGAACAGGGCTTTGCATGATGGAAAGATTTGAAATGGTTGAAGGTTATGAGAGCAGTCTAACTGCATGTAACATCACCTTTAAGACAATAAAAAGTAAATTCCTACACTGGTCCCCACACAAGTTTAACAAGAAGTGTCAACTTTAATATTCTAAAACCTATCTGTTTATCTCTGGTCGTTTCCTTCTCGTTGTCATCTAGACGAATCTTGTTCTTGCCCCAGGTTGGTGAAACCATGACCGTTCTTTGGATTAGGGATTTATTTCCTCTTGAAGGTCTGCTCTTCCCGAAGGTCACTGACACTCATGCTAATCTCTTCTGATGTGAGACCACATTAAGAAGCAAATTTCACCATCACCAGATTTCAGGGCCCATCCTTCTGTCCTGACGCTGGTCAGCCAGTGTACTGCATAGTGTAGTTTGCTAGCTGTCTACCAACACTAGAGAAGGTGTGCTAGGTTATAGACCCTAAAATCAGATTAACAAAGAAGTGGAATATACAGGTATGTGTACAGGTTAAGGGACAGAGTTCATATGTGAACATTCAGGACAAAGATGAAAAGACCATGAAAGACCCTGAAGACAAGTGTGCTAGTTTTCTTTTGCTGCTTTAGTCAGCAACTTGATTTAAAAAACACTAAATGATTACCATCCTCTTCTGTAGGTCAGAAGTCTGATGTGGGTGGGCTGAAATAAAAGTTATCTGAAGAACAGGGTACTTCCTCATAGGCCTAAGAACTAAAATCAAGACTATTATCATGAGGGTCCTATTTAGAGTGCCTTAGGCTTTGTAATTCTTTACAAGAGCAGATGGTGTCATCTTCCTCCTAAGATTTGGCTGGCAGTTTTGAACTGTTGGGCTTAGCAGTCCAAGATTTTCTCCGAAGCACCAAAAGAACTCCCCAAAAGCTCAAAAGGAAGATCTACTTTGTCTTTTTAAGTTTCTTGATACTGCCTACGTCCCTTGCATCTTTAAAGTCTGAGAATGTCAGGCTAGTCTTTCTTATATCTTCCATCTGATTCGTATGACAATGAATTTCCCCTTTGCCTCCATTTCTACCATTAAATGGCTTAAATGACTCGTGATTGCTTTAAGTACCTTGGGGGGTGCAAAGAATGTGCATTCTAGTATTAACTTAAAGATTGGCAGTTCACACCCACACGGTGGAAAGAGGGAAGCTAGGCCTGGCAATCTGTTTCTCTAAAGAAACAGACAAGAAAACCCTATGAAGTTCTAATCTGTAATGCATGTGGTCACCATGAGTTAGAATTGACTGGACAGAAATAGATTTCAATTCTTGTTTTGTGTGTGTTGTGTGTGTGAATGGATATATGTGATTCTAGGAGGTCCAGCTGGTTAATCCACAATACTCTCACCAATTTAAAGTGGATTCCCTCTATTCACTGCCATTGAGTTCATTCTGATTCATCCAACCCCTATCTTGGCTTTTTGAGACTTTTATATCTTTATAGGAGGAGATAGCCCTATCTTTCTCCTGGTAGCTGGCTGATGATTTTGAACTTCTGGCCTTGTGGGTAGCAGTCCAATCCTTACCTGATAGCACCACTAGGGCTCCTGAAAGTAAACTGAGAAGCATTCTTAATCCTAACATCTACTGAACTTCACTTGGCCATATAACATAGTGTATTCATAAAGATGTACAACATTCTGCATGGATCATGATTCTGCCTATCACAAGTAGATTAAATGTTGTCCTCTAAATAATGAGGAATTTAAAAATAATTAGTAAGTGATTTCATGGGAAAGGAAAATTGCTGTTGTTGATGGCTGTCATCAGTTCAGTTCTGATTCCTGGCTACCCCGAGTGTTGAGTGCCCCACAGCCCCTGGATGGGTTTGAATCACCAATGTCTTGGTTAATAATTGAGCACTCAATCATTTGTGCCACCCAGGAACCCTCCCAAAGTGAGTAAACTACAGTTGAGCTCATGTAATATTAGAAAATAGAATTTTACCCTTCTTAAATTAAAAAGTTTCAATTCACATTACAAGAAGAATATCCATTTTATATCTCTATTTTAATAGAATGGAAAATTGTACTTGCTGTGTATGTAACCTTGAGTTGAGCTGAATGTAAACAAGTAATCTGGTTAGCTACTGTGAGCTTAATTTTTGAGCCAACAGAATTCCTTAAAATTGCATCTAGGTTGATTAAAAAGTATAGCAGTCAAATTATTTGATAAGGCCATTTTTTATTTTTAACTCCCAGGCTCAGAGAGTCTGTGTCTGTTTTCAGAATGATATTTTCCTGTGCAGCAGAATTTAGTAGATTTGACTCAACCTATCTCAATTCTCCATCGGACTATTTCTCTCTATCTTCTCTTGACTTACTGCCACCCCCCAAAATTAATTTCAGGCAGGTCTTTGTGCTTTGGCTGACATTCAAAACTGTCACCTCCATGCACACATTAACTCCAAGGCCTCTGTCATTCCTCACATTAAAATTCTATCACCAGGAGTCAGCACAGCTTGACTCAGCAAGCTAAGGGGCTGGTTCTGAGCAAGATGCAGTGACAGCAGACTTCATGTGTGACAACTCCGGTCAATTTGACAGCAATAAGACACCCTCCTTAGGACCAGTTGCAGCTCTTGTTGACCCATTTGGGAAGGTCATCTTTCTGAACAATTCTCTAGCTTTCCCATGAGGAAAAAAGGCCAAGGGTTACAAGACTTGGTTTGTGGATATTTTACGGTCAAATGAACACAATAGTGAAGAATCCTTAGTAAATTCAAAATCTAGGTTTGCACTTGGATGGTTTAAAGTAATATTTTGTTGGTTTATAATGATAATTATAATGATAACCCAAGAAAAACTAGCCACTGCATGGAAAATAGGGTGTTGACAATTCTGTGTAGAATTCTAGTGTGGAAAATGTTTTTGAAGTCCATCCAGGGAGTCTTCCTCAAATTACAAATGATATTCAGAGATGTATGAATCAATGCCAAAGAAACTTGCCCTCCCCATCTTCCTCAGCTCAGATCTGCTCTTTCTCCTGCAGATTCCATTTGGACAGGTTTAACAGATCATACATGACGTTGTGACTTGGGGTAGGGAGTGAGGGAGAAAGTTCATGATGTTCAGAGTTTAAGCCTTCATCTACTCACTCATTTTTTTTTTCAAACTATGCTACTACACACACACACACAAGCAAGCAAGCAAGAAGTGCACAAACTATAGTGGCACACATTTCAAAGCTCACTTTCTTTACGAAGTCTAAGACCTTAGGCCCCTCTAACATATCAACAAAGAGAAACATGTTTTCTCTATGCCTTCAATATAGTCATTTTCCTTAATTCACTTTAGATTTTTTCATGTGTAGAATACCTGCAGAATCTTGTTTAAGGCATTTAAAAGGTATCTCCATAAAATAAAATGAAAAATACATCTACATGGTTCAAAAGTCACAACTGCATAAACGTATTCAAGACTGCCTATCCTTCTTCAGACTCCATTCCACCTACTTCCTATCATTAATCATCTCTATTTCAATTTATCTTTGCATCTCTATAAAGTATAACCCGAGACTTTTTACTATCACTGTGAGAAGACATGTCTATCTCTGTCATAAGATTAAAAGTATCTTGAAAGCATGGAATCTATTTTATCTATTATTGAAACACAAGTGCCTGTCTTATGGTTGGCACAGATGGCTAGTTACCGCCAACACAGTTTGTGGTGACTTTATCTGTGTCAGAGAAAACCTGTGTTCCATAAAATATTCAGTGGCTGACTTTGTAGAACATCAGGCCTTTCTCCTAATATGCTACTGTGTGGATTCAAACCTCCAGTCTTTTGGTTAGCAGTTGAGCACATTTGGCATTTGCACTACCCAAAGGCTTCTTGGTAAAGGTAGATCTTATTAAAGGGCTATTGCATTTTTGAGAAACATTCATGGATCCCTGTCTCTTTGGGCACAAACATATACCTTGTAAATAGATGTCTATTACTAAGTGTCTGCCATAGCCCTGACATCACAGTGCCTACCATCTGGGAGGGGAGTGGCAATGAATACCTAGAGCAGGGAAGACATTGGGATTAGTGTTGGCCGAGGGTTTGCCTCTAGAATGAGTCTGGACGTGAAACAAATCACTTGAAATCTCTGACCCTGTCTCAATGTCTGTAAAATTTGATTAGCAATAAAGCACAACTCACCAAAGATTTGTGAAGACTGGATGAGATACTGTGTGAAAGCTGGTCTACAACTTTATTCCCCCCCCAGTGAGATGGTTGTATATTATCTAGTCTTTCTCATACTGGGCATGCAACCAGCTTTGAGATAAAGGCTCAACCATCTTAACCCTCTTACTTTATGGGAGACTCCAAATAAGAACGAATGAACTGTAAATAATATCCTCAAGCTCTCTGGTTGTTTTTTAATACAATTATCTCTGAGTCACTACAGTGAATAAGTTGAGAGAAGAGGATGCTGTTCTGAAGAAGAAAACTGTGGAGTAAGCAGAAGGAAAACATCCATTTCTACAAATGGCAGGCCCAATCCTGATTTCCTGCATTGTATGTTCATGGACCTTCCTATTTTCTGCCACTTAATAAAACTAAAGGTGTTCTTGGACGGTTTGGTTCCATACATAACCTGGTGTGGCAGTCACCTATTCTGGTGTCAATTTGAGGATTAAGAGTATAGGGGTGGACTCTAGTCTGTCAGTCTGGAGATAGCCAATGAGACCTCTGTGTGAGCATGCCCTTCTCCTCTGAGAATTCTGGGAAATCTGGTACTACCTCCTTGGAAGCAAGAAACACTTACCCACTCCCTTGGAGACACTCAACTGACAAGGCTGGTTTCCCTGTGAGACATCCCTGAGGAGAAGCCATGTGGACCCACCCTGATGCGGCCAGAAATCTGGACCTAGAGAAGCCATGTGGAGACTCCTGCCAGTCCTGAGATGCTTATAACATCACTGGATCCGAAGACTTTTTACCCACTGGCATGCAATCATTCTGCATTTGGCATCATTTCATGTGCTTCATGAGTCTGAAGAGGACTTATAGACTGATATCAGCTATATGGGCTAATATCGGACTTATGACCTTGGACTGGACTGACTTGGGATGTTTTCTTAATAGACCATTATCCTTTTTATAAAACTCTCTCTTATATACGTATGTGTGTTTATGAATTTGTTTCTCTAGTCTATCCAGACTAACACACCTTGTTTTGAATAATCACTTTGATTAACATGTGATAAGGAGAAACTGTAGTAGAAGACAGGCAAAACAGGTGTAGGTCTAGACTACTCCTTTCCAACAAGGATGTGTTCCATGGTACCTAGTTGTCAAGGGAAGCTAATCATACACATAGAAGGGGGATTTTTTTCTTTATGATAATAATCATTAATATGTTGTTATTGTTGTTGTTGTTGTTGTTAGGTGCTGTAGGATAAATTTTGACTGATAGATAGCCCCACGTGACAGAGTAAAACCGCTCTAGAGGAGTTTTCTAGGCTCTGTTAGTTATTAATTTTTGTGTTGGCAAAGAATATTGAATATACCATAGATTTCTGGAAAGATGGACAAGTCTTTCCTGAAGGAGGTTAAGCCAGAATACTCCTAATAAATGAAAGGGATGAAACCTCGTCTACTTACTTTGACCATGTCTTTTGGAGAGACAGATTGCTAGAAAAGGACACCATTCTTGGTAAAATCCAGGGTTAGCAAAAGAACGAGGAAGAATCATCTATGAAAAGGATTGACATAGTGGTTGCAACAATAGGGTATAGTACGCCTACTATACCATGAGGATGGTGCAGGATCAAGCAACATGTCATTCTTTTATGCAAATGGTTGTTATTAGTTGGAACTTATTCCATGGCACTTCTCAACAGATCATTACAGGAGGAATTGCCGGGTCTCCCCTAACATAGCTGTTTAGAACCCACAAAGAAATGTCACACACACTTCTTTGTCTCCACTGACCCTTTTCACTACCCCATCCGTATTATTTGTCCATGATGATGAAGGGGATATTTAGCAAAGAAAACTTAAGGGCTTTGATAAAACTCGTCTGGTTCAGAAACAGCAATGCCAAGATTCAAAAGTAGCATTTCTCATGCTAAGATTGTAGCTTTTCAGCAGAGATGCAGAGGCAGGGAATAGTGAGCTCAACTATCTAGTGATGGTTTATGATTTCCTGGCACACTGTGGACATCTTCTTCCCTCTGGATCTTTGTACTCTGCTGCTTCCATTGCTTAGCTGTTTACCCAGCCCCTCTGGTCTTCAGGAGTCCCTCTGAGAAGAAGGTCATTTTTATTCTTAGAAACATATGATGGCAATCCACAACTCATGGATATTCTCACTTCTGAACATCTAACATTCACCCTATCTGCATACTAATTATGCTCACCTCTCTTACTGACTTCCACCAGTAGTTTACTTTCCATGGCTGGTGTGATCTCTATAACTAGCTGATAAGCTCCTTCAAAGAAGAAACCCATTTTGAACATCCTTGAACCATTCACAACTCCTCGTAAAATGTTTTATACATCTAGAGACACCATATTTTTTAATTAGCCCAAAGTTAATACCTTGGAACCATGACTTATTTTAATTAGAATAAGATGAAACTGTGCAGACGAAGAATCAGGGTTTTTGCATCCTAGCTATTATTCTGAGAGGAATTTATTTTCTAAGTTTCATATTCTATTTCTCAAATATCTGGTTTAGAAGACAAACATTCTATGGCAACATGAAATGACTGGAATCTTGTGAGAGAAGAACTCGGCTCTACCATCTGAAAATTGTATTTGTTCTTATCACCTCAGTCCCAGTTTTAAATAAGGCAAAAGTTAGATGAAAGCTTGTGGTTAACTATATTCACAATTAGTTTGTAAGCATTAAAACTCCAAATAATCCAACCATCAGTGAATTAACACAATTTTTTAAAGACCAGGTAGCATATCTTATTTTTAACAGAGGATAAAACATTGGAAGTAACATTGCAAACTCAAAACAGATGTAAATTGCGTCTACTCTGTTATTGGGCCCATCCTGAGCAGTCAATAATCATCTTCATTCATTCAACTGATTCATTTGTTCATTCATTCATACTTCTCCAGTTAAGAAGAACAAATTCAAGGCCTTTTGTATCGAAGCAGGGTATGTGCATGTGAAAAATGAAAACTGCCAGAGTCTACAAATGAGGTTTTTTGAGGTCAAGGGGTGAACTTCAGTCAATGAATTCCAGATGTCTAAATATTTCTTTGTAATGTCCTTGTGTGTGGACAGATTCTGGTAGTCAATACAAGACTGATTGACCAGCACAGCTAGACAGACTTGTGCCAAGAAGCTTTTCCATTACTGGCTATTTGCATTGTCCATGGGCTTCATTAGAGAAGAATGCTTAATACACCAAAGGATTTGGATATGTGTGAACTCTATAATAGAGACATAGAATGCATAGGGAAATGGAGAAAAACCAAATGAGCAAATTCCAAGTTGTACAAAATGCCATTAAACATACCAGTTTGTTTCAACACATGAAGCAAATTGGTAAGTGGTTTGACCAAATATCTTATATATGGACCCATAAATTGTCCTTCTCCGTCAGCAGTGTGAGTGTGGGCTGCTTTCTTTCTGTACTGAGTCTCAGAACTGTCCTCTGGATAGGGAGGTTAATGGAAGGCCCTCTTCCTTTTCTGCAGGATAAATGAAAGATATCAGATATTACTTATGTGTAAGGATGGTGATTCAGTGAAAAGTGTATGATAGCTGAGTAGTTATAACTCTCAGCACTAGATATTGCTCTTAGAATTTGGAATCCCATTAAAGCATCAGTTTGTTTATAAAGGTTAACCTTGGGAATTCCAACTTAATAAAAAGCAGATGTTACGCTTTAATTTTTGTCAAAGGTATTGCAAATGATTTATTCCGTTTTTTCTAAAAGGGGTCCTTTCATGTTAATATTCTGTTTCTATCCCCATTCCAAATGAATGAGCATTTTCAACTTTATTTCTAGGGTATTCCTAACCTATTTAACTGGGAAGAAAAAATCTTTAAAAATAAAATCAGGTAACTTGACAAGTAAAATAAAAGCATTAGATGACAGATGCATCCAATAGCCTAAAATGCTAACAGTATTTCCGATGCCATAGCACATTGTAGGCCAGCAAACATCTGCATTCTGAATTTATTTTCACGCTCTTAAATGTTTGGTGCTAGGTGGAGCCAGTGGTTTTCCACTAGTTTCTATGGGTCCTCAAAATCAAATTACTCTAATATTATTTTTCTCATAATTTATCTGTATGGTGTTAATAGTATGAAGAGTGTTTTCTGGTTGTGTGTGTTTTACATATAACATAATTTATTCTCAATAATATTATTTTTGAATGACTCTTCATTTGAGAAAACACAGATTACTGGGTATGTTACCTTTCCTTGGGTCAAACCATAGTAACAACAACAACAAAGCAAATTTCAGTAACTTGCAACAAAGGTTCTTTTGTCTCTTGCACACTACATATTTGTGGCAGCTTTGTTCCTGCTCCAAGCGCCTTCTCTATTAAAAGGATCTCCATCAAGTGCCTGGCACCTAACAGAAGCTCTGCAGGAAAAAACCCCACATGGTAGAAAACTCTATGGGGCAGTACTACTCTATCCCCTGGAGTCACTATGAATTGAAAATTGACTTGTCAACACCTAGCCAGAGAGACATTGTACTGAGAGAAAAACACTTTCCTATTCAAGACAGAGAGAGAAAGCAATAAGGTGTACATATACAATCAATCCAAAGCATGATTGGCTTTGGATTGCCAGATCCAGAGAATGGTGGGCTGTGCAATAAGGCAGCTTGCTGTCTCTCCGTTTCTCAGGACCCTTCCTCCTTCCCTCTTCTTTCCCTTCCTTTCGTTCTCATTGTCTCATTCCAAGTAATTTCCCTAAAAAGTTTGTTCAAAATTCCAGATTAAACTAGGCCTGTTTCAGAGTAGCTGAACATGAATGAAATGGGGTGACTCTGATTGGGAGAGCGGGTCAGTCATCAATTTAAATCTGTATTTTATTATAATATTATGTTCCGGGGTTGAGTCCCAGTGGTGTGGTTGAGTGCAGGACTGCGGCCCACGGGCTTGGTAGTTCAAATTCAGTGGCGGCTCTCAGGAGCAGCACTGGGTGGCTCCCACAACCACCAGAGGGCAGTGATGCCCCCCCCTAAAAAGATTATGTTCCTCTGTGTCTGCATAAGGGTCTCTAGGTGGTGTAGATGTTAATATACCTGGGCGCTAACCTAATATTTGGAAGTTAGAGTTCATTCAGAGTTGACTTCAAAGAAAGTCCTTTTCAGCTACTGCTGCAAAATCAGCCACAGAAAACTTTGTCGAGCACAGTTCTACTCTGAAGACTTGGGATTGTCATGAGGTGAAGTTGTTATAACAGCAGCTCTTCTTTCTTTTTGCAAAGGGGTGGGGTGTTCTGTAAATATAAATAAATGCTGAAACTCAAGGGACCGAAGTGCTAATTGAGCGCTCTTCATATTTAATATTTACAAGAATCACCTGTAGGCCTTATTATGAGATTTTGATTCTCTGGATCTGGAGTAGAGGCAAAGATTCTTCTTTTCTCATAACACTTCAGATGATGAAAGGAGGCTGACCCGGATACTACCCCTTGATTTTCCACAGACAAGATGCCTCCTGAACTTCCCAGGGACTCTGAAACCATGTCAGTCCATTTTCCTACACCATGTCACTTGACTAAAAATCCATACAAATTTTTAAGATCATATTCTGTGAATAGGAACCAACTCAAGGGCAAAGACAAAATATTATTAAATTGTTTACTACATTTGTGGATTTTTTGGTTTCTGTTCTTTAACCCAAAACACCTTGCCATATAGACAACTGATAATAAATGTAAGACAGTGGGGTCAGTTAATTGGTGAACTTTTGTAGAGGGTCAAAGAAGGATGGTTAGAAGTGGAAGATGGAGCCTTTATCAAATTATCATAAATATCCTTCAGGAAGAGAAGGGCTTACTCCCTTTCTAGACCCCATTCCCATGGGATGCTATAGTCTTTGCTAAGCCTTAAACTTATTCTTCAAGGCACATCCTTGCCTCTGGGATTTCCCATGATAAAGACTTAGCATCTCAATCTTGGGAATGGGCTTCATTTACTAGGAAGGCAGGCCCATTCAATTCCAATTAACTGCACAGTGATTGTATTTAAAAAAAAAGAAAGAAGGAAAAACCTTAAACTTTTAGACTATTTAAAGAAAAGCAAAAGCTCCCACCCTTACTTTTTCATAAAACAGAATAGTCTTGACAAGGTTTTCCTGTTTTTTTGAGTCAATATGGCTCAAAGAGCTTAAAAATAGATGACGGTCTTGCATTTATCATGCGAACAAATATGGGAAATTCAGAAATAATTGCTATGGAAATCCGGGCATAATTTTCCCATCCCCACAGTTGGCAAAGTGGTTCTTTGGGAACATAGGCACCACAAATACAGACACTGGGGATATCTTGGCTCCTAGCCTCCTAAGACATAATGTCATTTGAGGCCAATCTTACTTGGAGGGCACGCTGGTAATTTCAGAAATACTGCTGAGAGACACAGTGATGCTTAGAAGCTCAGTGAAACTCTCTCGTCTAGGGATGGCTAATGATTCTAAGACACCACCAGGACTTCATTTCCCACTCATGTAGTTTCATCCTGTTCTGGAGTGTATGTTGAAGAGAACTAGGGAGCAGAGGGTTAAGGAGTATAGCAATAAGGGGAGGGGAGGGCATTGAAAAGACCACTGAGCTAGAAAATTTGTAAATCTGGGTTCCAATTTCACATATCACACTAGTTGTTTGTGATCTTAGGCAAGTTATATAGTATTGCAGTCTTCAATTTTCTTACCTGTAAAATGAGAGGATTAGATGCAATTTCTATGCTTGCTTCCAGTGTTCACCTTCTATAGAGAAAAACAGTAAGAATAATACATGATGATTTCCTTGATAGGTACAAAGTTCTAATGTGTAAGCATATTGGTTACCTAAGGGATGCACTACAGCCCATGTGCATGTAAAGATGAACTAAGCAGGAAGAAAAAATAGACCATTCTCATTCAGCTGGAACTGAAAGCCAGAAGAACCAATCCATTCATCATTCATCCGTACTCCATTTATTCAAGAAATAATCAGCAAGAGGGTCAGTGAGAAAGAGGACTACCTTTCACAAGATGGATTGACATGAGTGGGGCAAATGGGCTCAAGCCTCGCCATGATTGTGTGAGTGATGCAGAAGCCGACAGTGTTCTGTCATACTGGGCGGAGGGCTGTTATGAATCAGATCGAATGTGATGGGAGTGGACAACTGCACACGAGGTGTTTGGTAAGAGAGTGAAAAAGATAGACTTTCCTGCCCTTTGGAATGTGTAACAAATATATAAACAAATAAAGAACTAGGATAATTGAAGATGGTCATAAATGTCACAGAGGAAATAAATAAGGCACAGGATCTCAAGTAGTAAAAGGGTTTGGTGGTTTGAGTTACAGAAGAGGAACTCTGCGAATAAGAAAGAATGGCTCAGATAAAGTTGTCATTAAACAAGAGACAGCTCATACCAGGCCTTAGAGTCCAAAGAAAGGTTCTTAGCAATTTTTTTTTCAGGGCAGAGTGAAAATTTTGAGGGTTTGAAAGAAGTATCTCTCACACATTTTATATCAACCTTCCTTGCCTTGGTGCAGAGAAATAAAGGAAACGATGGAAGAGCAGAGAAAATCTCTATCGACTTTTGGGATTTTATTACATATTTTACAATGATTTAAAATCATTATACCAAATTTGATCTTTGGTCACCAGTGAGGTGGAAGAGGCATTAAAGTGATTTCTATACTTTTGGACGTGTCTTTTTTTGAGGACTTTTTATTCCATGCCCTCTAACAAACAAACAAATAAAAACTTCACTTTATAGCTTCCCTGATGCAAAGTGAGAAACTAACTCCACTCTCAGGAGAGAGGGGAACTAGGCTACCCTGGGAGCGTCCCAAGGCTGTAGTCTTACAGATGCAGCATGCATATACATATTGTTCCACTGGTGTGTCAGAACCACTTGCGTTCCAGTTTGCACTTTACCACTGTGCCATCAAGACTCCTTTTTCCTGACATAGACTCTTGAAACAAATCCTTTTCTCCAAGGATCCCTGGTTCAAATGAGTGAGAATGATATCTAGAAACTGATATTCAGGCATTGCATTTGCTTATTGCTGTCGGGTATCAATGTTCTTTTATTTTTTAAACTAAAAGGCTTCTCTCCATTCCCAATTTTTAAAGCAATTTATACCAGTTTTCTAATTTTTTCTCAAATTAGATTCCTGATCCATCTGTAACTGATTATTGGGGTGGGGGGGGACTTTGTACTATACCCATTCTCTTTCTTCATCCTGTTTTTGACTCTTTTGCAGATCCATTTTCCACAATATTCTGTCCACTTCTCCTTTCTGCAGTTCCCCTCTGAATCCTCAGCTCCAAATAGCTTTCCAAGACCGTTGTGATGGCACGGGTTGCCTGCTTTCCCAATTAAATGTAAATTACAGTTTGTGGCGCTCTTTTCCTTTATGTGATGTGGTAAGGGAAGACGTGGGTGATTTTATTTGCTCTGCTGCTTGATCTGCTTTCTCTCTCTCTTTTCTTTTCTTCTCTTTCTTTATTTTTATTTTTATTTTGGAGGATGCATGGGGAGATTCTAATTTAAACTGCTGCCATTATCCTGTGGACCTGGGAGCTTCTCATAGCTTTTTATGAGAATTAAATGAGCTCATCTATGTAAAAGTAAAGATCGCTGATTACCCTTTGGTGAAAAGACTCCAGTAATTTGTTTTCTTGCATTTAGGGATAACGAAGTTCTGTAACTATTGTCCGTTAACCCTTTAGTGTGAAGTAATTTGTCCCCCCTCCATTTTCTCCCATGCCCTGTGTGAGAAGTCGCACCATCCTCTCGTTTGTTCCGACAAAATGGAAAATGCCTGCAGGTGAAGAAGAGGGTAGGACCTCGGTGGCTCTCCCTGGGAAGCAGGGTAAAATAGAGGGTCTGGAAGAGGGTGTCACCGAAGAAGAAAAGCCTGTGGGAGAAAAACAGGGGGAAAACAAACCCTCAGTTCTCTTGCATTTTTCTACTTAGGTTTGTCCCAGACTATGGTGGAGGCTAAATATTTCAATGCTTTAACATACCAGCCAGCTTAGGTTACACATGCAGATACTGGAAAGTCATTTGTACCACAGTTTTATTTATCTAACATCTGCTGTGAAGAAGGTCTTGCCCTTGGACTTGGACTCTGAGGGACAAAGATGCATGGTAGTCTTTATACTCAGAACACCCGTTGGAGTTAGCATTTGTGTCACCCTGGTGGCACAGTGGTCATGCATTGGACCGCAGCATCAGCAGTTTGAAACCACCATCTCTCTATGGGAGAAAGATAAGGCTGTCTACTCCTGTAAAGAGTTATAGTGTTGGAAAAGCACAAGGGCAGTTAGACCCTGTCTTATAAGAGTTGGAATTAACCTGTTGACAATGAATTGTGTTTGCTTGTATTTTTTTTTGAAGCCTAAGGAAAAGATCAAATACAGAGAGGCAGCATGAGAAGTTGTAGGCCACAGAACTAAAAGGGACAGAGTCATGACAACACCACCCACGATTCTTTTGTCTAAATTCCACCTATGTGCATTGTAATAATGAAGGCTATAAAGAAAGTTAGGAGGGAGGACTGTGACAGCTGTGTTCTGGAAGCTTCGATGAAGAGGAAGATACCTGTGCTAGAAGGACCTGAGGAGACTTTTTGCATTGCATTTGACAAGGTCCCCTCCAGTGCAGGGTAATAGCTGCAGCTGCAACCTTAAAGCCTGCCTAATCCACATGTTGTTGCTGGTTTGGACCTTTACTCCAAAAGAATACTTAGCCACATGCTCCTTTGCTCTGTGACTTAATTGGACACAGTTCCCCCTCCTTTCAAAGGAAACTCCAGAGTTCAAAAACTCCAGTCATTGCGCAGAGTCCTGCAGCAAGAGCCCCCTTTTGAATTAAAGATTGTAATTAATGTTATCACTGGTTCCTGAGAGGAGAGCTTGATGGAGAGGGCAGGAATGGTGAGTGACAAGATACAGATTGCCTGTTATCTGATCAGGAGGGCTTGTGTTTGAATTCAGAGGCAGGAACAAAGGAGGTCTGTGACTGATCCTCATCGCAAGATAAACTCCAGCAGGGTGTGAAGTGGTCCTGAAGTGACCCAGGGACAAATCTAGGATTATAACTATCAGAGCAGCAGGGGAGGGGAAGTGCTTCTAATGGAATTAAGTGAAATCACTGACCAGACCTGCCCCCAGAAGTGTGTCTTCAAAACTCCCAGAGCTAGTATTCCTGAGTTAAATGGTTTATTTAAGATGGGGAATAACAAAGGAGTACCAAAAAAATAATAAACACAGACATTCAGTTTGAAATCCAAGGAAATCGCAATAATCTGTTACCCCATAAGAAAGTGCATGGCAGCATCACAGATGGGAGCAGGGAGGCCTCTGAGATAAATGATTCTTGCTTGACAGAGGCAGGGACTGAAAATTCCAACTGTTCTTCCTCACCCCTAAAAAGCAAAAACAGTTGACCCACTAACAGAAAGAAAACCTGACTCTGAACTCGACGATTGGCAGACCGCTCTTCTTTTCCTTCTTCCATCGCCACTCCTTGTGGATTGCCCCTAAAAGGAAGAGGGGTTCAGGAGGGAGATATCACGGCATCTTCCAGCGACCAGTTTGAAGTCCAGCTTCAGGATCTATTTTGAGCTGTGAGATTGCAGGGAAGAAAATCCATCGACTTCACTGAAGTTCAGTCTTTTCCTCTCTAAACCCTTCGTTACGATCCTTACCTTAGAGGAACTGCTGAGAGTGAGAATTAAATGTGGCCATAGCTCTTCGAGGGGAAGATCAGGGCGGGGGGTGAGGGGAGGGATTTTAAGCTGGTCGTAAGTGACTGTTTAAAAAGTTGGAAGAGCAGTTAGAGGAAACCACCAAGAAACCCAAGCTAATGCATGCCTTTGAATCCATACTGATTCACGACGACCGTTTGAGCAGGGTAGATCTGTGCTTCTGGGTCTCTAAGCCAGTACCTATGTACAGGAGTGGAGAGCCTCATCTTTCCCCGGGGAAGCGGCTGGTGGTTTTGAACAACTTTTCTTCGAGTTAGCAACCCTGTATATCTCCTCACACCACCGGAGGACACTGTACACAGAGGGAAATCCAGAGGTCAACTTGTGGTCAACTAGTGAAAGCACTAGTTCTAGGACAGGGTGGACAGCGTGCAGCTCTCAAGCTGTATATGACTCTGTCCTTGTGTACATGTGACTCTCAAATAAAATAGAAAAAAATTAAAGGATAACATTCAGATAATGTCATTTCATTTGATTTGTTTGTAAATATGTATATCTGTGGCTTTTGTAATATATATATTATATTTTGTAAATATATATATGTATATATATATATATATGCATGGCTTTTGGCAACTAATTTTTAAACTGTCCAGAGGCATAGGATTGGCTCTTCCTCATCCAAAGTTTGTGGACCCCTGTTCTAAAGGAATAAGAGTTCCCTTTTGAGCCCATAAAGATTTAAAAACCTTGGAAATCCTGTACAGAGTCTCCATGATTCTGAATGAACTAGAGGAGCATGTGTTATGATGGAGCTTGGAGTGTCTTCATAGAAAATGTAGACTTGATGTAGCTATGAAAGTGTAGCAATATGTAACATTAATTGAGTGCATACAGAAGAAGGGGCTCTCTGGTACAGAGTTTTATTTATTATCATATTGGTCCTTTCAGTAACAATATCAGGCACGTCCTCTTATTCTCATTTTTCAGATCAGAAAATGGAGAGACAGAGTAGTTCCTTATTTACCCATGGCCACATTTTCAGGAATTGGAATCCAACCTAAAGTAGGCAATGGGACCAATGTTTTCTTAAACTAAGTAGAAGAGCCAGATATGTGTGTGTGTGATTTGTTAAACACACACTAATATCCCATTGCTATCAATTCTAGTTCATAGAAAGCCTGGACATTACAGATTAGAACTGCTCCATTGAGGTTTTCATGACAGTATTCTTCCCAGAAGTTCATTGCCAGTCTTGTCTTCCATGGCACCCATGGGTTGGAAATTTTTTAGTTAACAGTCTTGTAAAACCATTTGAACCATAAAAGAATAGCATATGTATGCAGTTGAGCGCCCACTCAGTGGCGAAGACCAGAGGCGACATAAATGGTCTCCTGAAGAAAAACCTTTTATCTATTTCTGAAAAACCAACGACTGAAAACCCTACTGAGGCTGAGCCCCGGTGGCGTAGTGGTTGTGCGCAGGACTGGGGCCCACTGGGTTCAATTCCAGCTCCCAGGAGCAAAGGCTGGGCCTCCTTCTCCCACCACCAGAGGGCAGTGATGCCTTAAAAAAAGACTCTACTGAGCACCATCTACTCTGCCACATGCTAGATTCCCATGAGTCGGCCTAGACTCCAGGGAAACTGATATGCAGTGGGGAAACAAAAGCTTAGACCTCGGGAAAGAAGGAAGAGTCATTTGCCAGTCTATGGTAGTAAGAGATGATGGCCATTGGGACAAACCTCTCCGAGGTAAAATTGAGGTGAAGGAGATAAACTTGACAGATTTGATCTTTTGAAGTGAGAACGAGGCACCATCAAGGATCACTGCAAGAGGGGTAAACTGCGGATTGGTGCCTATGTGAAGTCCAATAGAACAGGGATCTCTTCAAACATTCCTTCCCAAGCCTTAAAAATAATTGTGAAACAACCTCCTTACAACTGATTCCCACCCAGTTGTAGGAATACATTTGACACAACCAATGAAGTAACTTTGTACAGACTGAAAAACAATACAAATTCCATAGGGGAAGATCTCTACCTTTCTTCTACTAAACACTAATAAGCAACTCTGGCACTTGAAGCTCGATGTGGGGCAGGGAAGGGGCACAGTGGTGATACAGCGAGGTGTTTGGAGTTTGGATTAAGATTAAGATTAATAGGATCCAGGAGTATATTTTGTGTGTACATGTGTGTTCACCCTTTTGGTCTTTTGTATGCTCACAATTATACGCTTATCGGGACAGAATTCAAACAGAAGTGTTGGCATCCTCCTCCTCCAAATATATGCATTATGAACCTCTTTCCCTGGTGATCTTTGTCCCTCTCATGCTTATCTCCTGTTATCGGCAAAGAAATGAGAAATTAATTTTGCATTTCTTTCAAGAGAAAATACAAATGCCTCACCATAGGAAATCTACTTGTGGCATTTTTTTATTGTCATTACCAATGACCATTGTTTAAAAAAAATGTAGTGTGCTAAATATTTGTTACATTAAATAAATTTCAAAGATACAAAATGCACATAGATTCTATAAAAATACATGACCAATATTTTTAAAAACTATACAGGTCATGGGAAACAAGGAAAGCCTCACAGACAGTTATGGCCAACACGAGTCTAAGGAGAGAGGTTTACAAAATATAATGTGGCACTTTTGATGGAATCCTAGAACAGTAAAATGATATTAGGTAAAAGCTGAAAAAATCAGAAACCTATGTTAGTTGTAATATTTCAATATTGGCTCACTAATGTGGCAAATGTACCATTGTAGCATAAGATATTAATAATAAAGGAGATGACTTGGGGCATGGGGACTCTATTATCTTTACAAATTTGCTATAAGCCTCAAAGGATTCTCCAATGAAATGTTCATGTTAATGTATACGGCATAATAAAATGTACAGCATAACAAAAATCACATTCATTTAAATAAAAAATAGAAATACTTCGTAGATTACTTCTTCTACAAGTATTTAATGAGCACTTGTGTGGCAGAGAAGCCCTGGGGGTGCAGTGACTAAAGCACTCATCGGCTTGATCCCACCAACTGCCCAACATGAGAAAAAACCTAGCAGACTGCTTCCCTAAAACTGACAGCTTTGGAAAGTTCTACTCTTCCTGAAAGGTGGCAATACATTAACTGGATAGCAGGAATTAACTGGATAGCAGTGTTTCATGCTTGGTTTTGGTGTTTTCTTTTTGTGGTTGTTGTTTTGATTTTGTTATTGTGTAAACAGTGTGTTACAGCTGGGTGTGCAGTAACAGTGAGCAAAGAATATAAGCTAAGAACTGTTGTACTGGAATTTAATGGTGGTTGGCGTCTCTAGACAAGGGGGCAGCAAAGAGAGGAAAGCCTGTAACAAATGGGTGAACTGAAGCAGTGGGTGCAACAATGGGTTCAAGCCTAAGAACAATGAGAATGGCCCAGGACTGGGTAGTGTTTCTTTCTGTTGTATGTTGGATCCCTATGGGTCAAACTGCCTCCACAGTACCTAACAAAACAACAAGATACAGCCAAGAGAATACAAATGTTACGCTCTATGCAATCTCCTAAAGCAAATAATTGAGGACGTCTTCAAAAGTCAAAATTTTCATCCTGTCACTATTCAAAGGACAGGTTTTTTTTTTTCAAATGTCCCATCTCAGTTTCTTTTTTAAAAGAAAAAAGAGACAGTCTGTTAAAAAATAAAATGAAGGGATCATCTGTTCTGGATTCCCTGTGTTTCCAGTTCCTATCTGTACCAGTGTACATCCTCTGTTCTAGCTGAATTTGTAAAGTAGAATTGATCCCTTCAGAACCAGTGGTGAGAGTAGTGATACCAGGAGGGTGGAGGGGAGGTGGGGAAGTAAGGGGGGACAGGGTGTAAGGATCTACATATAACCTCCTCCCTCGGGTACAGATAGCAGGGAACGAGGTGAAGGTAGACATTTGATAGTACAGGACATGACAAAAAATAATCTATAAATCATCAGGGGTTCTTGAGGGAGAGGGTAATGAAGAGGGAGGGGGAAAATAAGGAGCTGGTACCAAGGGCTTAAGTAGAAAGCAAAGGTTTTAAGAGTGAAGAGGGCACAAATATACAAATGTGCTTGGCATACTGGTTTGTGATAAGAGTTGTATGCGTCCCTAGTAAAATGATTTTAAAAATAAATCAATGAAATGAAAACCAGTTCTTGAAGCAGTTCTTCTTCTCTGTTCCAGTTTGGAAATGCTGACTCACTCCACAGGCATCTATAGCAAAGGCTCAGAACACCAGGAAAGCAGGACCCCCGAGGACATCAGATCTTTCTGTACCTCAAGTCTTTGTCGTTATCTCCTTCAGCTCAATTCTCACTTATGGAGGACCGACACGACAGTCAAATTGCCCTTTAAGGTGTCCAAAGGTAACCATGTCAGGTAAGCTTTGGACCCAACCCACTGAGCAGCCTCTCCTAAGGCAAAACAGAAGGAAACCCAATAGAGGATGTGTTAGTCCAGGTAGATGAGAGAAACAAATTCATAGGCACACATATGGATATAAGAAAAGGGTTTATACACAAGAGGAATAGGACATTGAGAAAACGTCTCAGCCCAGTCCAGTTCAAAGTCATAAGTTCAATATTAGCCCATATGCCCCGTACCAGTCTATAAAGTTTTCTTCTGACTCATGAAGTCACAGGCAAGTGGGTGCAGAGTCCTGGCGATAGCAGGGATCTCCCCATGGCTCCTCACTTCCAGGACTCAGAGTCCATCAACAGCATCCCGTGGTGGTAGAAGCAACTCAGTGCTGGCAGGGGTCTCCACATGGCTTCTGCAGCTTAAGGGGTCTGGTTCCATCAGGGTGAGGCCATGTGGCTTCTTCTCCAGCTTCTCTAGCTCCTCAGACGCTGCCATCTTGCCTTGTCCATAGTTCGTTGTCTCGGAGTCTAACTCCCCACAATGGAGGAGATAGCTTCTCGTCTCCACGAGGGAAATATCGTGAGATTTCCCAGAAGTCTCAGGAGAAAGCCATGCCCACCTGGAGGCCTCATTGGCTACTCAATGGCTATCTCCAGATTAACAGGCTAGAGTCCAGTGGCACATCTCAATCATAATATTAGTATAAGCACATGACCACGACAGAGGGTCACCTGAGTTGTCGCACGGACTCAATGGCAGTAAGTTTTGCTTTGCTTCTGCTTGGAGTTGTCATCTTTAGAGGAGCAACATCCCAGGTCTTCTTCCTGCAGAATGACTGGTGGTTTCCAAGTGTCAGCCCTTTGGTTAGCAGCTGTGATATTTAACTTTTACATCCCCAAGTCTCCTTTTTATGAGGAATGACATCTACCCCTACAAGGAGTCCTGGTGGCAAACTGGCTATGTGTTGGGCTGTGATCCACTCGATCAACAGTTCAAATCCGCCAAGGGGCTTTCTACCCTTGTAAAGAGTGATAGACTGAGAAATTCACAGGGCCCTTTCTCTCCTTCCCTAAAGAGTCACCATGAATTGGGAGGGACTTGATGGCATTGTGCATTTGGTTCCGTTGGACTCCTTACTTAGCAATGTGGTTACATTCTCAAGGCCAGGATAATCAGCAGCGCAAGGAGAATCTTGTGGTACTGCTCTTAGAAGCAGGTGCCCCTCCATCACTCACCAAATGGAGGCGATGGTGGCCTGTGGCCACAGAACCAGTCAGGGCTGGCCATCACTTGGCCATATTCCAGGTCTCCACCAGTGTAGTGTCCCAAGCTTGCATGTCGGTGATGAGCAGTCACCAGGGCCCCACAGAGGCTGTAGAGGAGGTCCCCAGGCTTCTGTGGAAAGAGAGACTCCCAGCCCTGTCTCACTGTGTTCATCTCCTCTAGCCAGGCCACCTCACCTCAAAAGGACCACCCACCCACTCTTGGATGTAGCTGTCCCCCACCCAGGGCCTCCTGCCCGGCCCAGCCTCCCTCCCTCTCACAAACCTCACCCTCCTTCACCCTCTAGTTCCAGAGCTCATTAATGTGCAAAATACTGGATAAGAGAACAAGATAATAGTTGTATTATTCTTTGAATTCATCTGATCCATATGAAATTATCAACCTGTGGCAGTTTTTTGCCTACAAAAAGGGAGACGGGGTATTTCTTAAGGCTAGCTCTAGTCTGTAGGATGAGCAATGTCACCCTTTCCCCTTGTGGGCATCTGAGGTCTCAATAAGTACGACCCACAGCCAACCCTGTTTTATTGCTGGCTCTTCCCAGGCTGCATTTCGGTGCACATCCGGGCAGTCCTTGTCGTGGAAGCATCCATAGAGTGTGTGCAGCCACCTCCTAACTTCGCCTCCCCCAAGCCTACCCTCGGCCCTCAAAGAACCAACCAGACGAGGGCAATGGCCAAGAGGAACAAAGAGAATTTCGTTATTGTCCCAAGCCCAGAAAAAAAAAAATAGGTTCTGTGGAAAATTTTCTGAAGTTTAGAAAAATCCCCGACCCCCACAGGCGCTAGAGGACTCCAGGTTTGGCTCAGGGGAGCCAACGTCCATTACTAAACGTGGTATTTCCTGAGGGAGCTGGGCGTTTCAGAAGATAGGGAGGAAATATTAGAGAAAGAGGGTCTGGAAAAAGTATTTGGTTTGTTAAAAGGCTCCCGCGCCCTGCATTTGACCTGTGTCGAAGAGACCTTCGTAATAAGGCAGTATTTTATCCTAGCTTCCTCCCTTTCTCCTACCCCCTCCTTCCAATCTAATCCCCCCCCCCTCCACTTTTTTTTTCCTGGAGTAGTCAGTCCTCTTGGAGCATGGGGTGAAAAGTCGCTGGAAGGACAAGTTGACAGATAGCATTTGGGTCGCTGGGTCACTGAAAGGCGTCGTGATCTGGGCCCAGACAGAGCGATTTCCTCGGTGATTTTAATCTCTCGTCTGTTCACACGTCATGCCACCTGGATGCAATGCCGAGAAATCTGGAGATTTAAACAAGCCCTGCCCCTTACCCCACAAGCTCCCTTGGAAAAAGAAAAAAAAAAAAAAAGAAATAGCAGAGGGAGAGCAAGGGAAATGGTGAGTTAACCCTCTCCCTGCCATCCCCATTAACACCAGGCAACCATTGGCAATTAATAAGCCAAGGGCTTTGTCTGAGAAACCAGGGCCTCATATTTATGGAGACTGTAAATAATATAACAAGTTGTCCCTTTTACTGCCTCGGACACATATAAGTGGCAGCTTTATCCTTTTTCGTTGACCCTTTGCCCAGGTTTTGATTTACTTTCAAATATCTTGTCGTAGATCCTTGGAAAACATTTATTTTGCTGGTGGGGGCTGGGCTGCAGGCGGTGGGAGAAAGGATGGAGGAAGCAGGGCCTCTCCATGAAGGGAAATATTAATATCTTTGCTGTGGCTGTGGCCAGACAGTCTGCTTTTCTTATTCCCCATAAGGTACTGAGCTATTTCTGACCGAGGGTGTTAAAGCTTAGAATTAATGGATTTCAGGGAAGTGAATGCTGACGGTCCAGAGAAAGGCGTCTGCTTAACTTGTTCAAGCTCCGTCTCTGGGTATGCTTGATAGATATGTTGAGGACAGGCAGAAAAGAACCAAGGAAGATGCTCTTTTAGCATCATTCTTTCCTCGGAGCAAATGTTGGATAAAGAGACCTTTTCTAATGCAGACTTCTTGTTTCCACAACACCTCCGTTGTACCCCTGCTAAAGTATTTAGTGAACTTTATCAAGGTTATCTGCTTAAATACCAACACTAGACTAAACCCCCCTCCAGGGATTTATCCTTCACACCCCTCAAACTGCCTGGAATAGTGTGGAGCATTTTCAATGCTTGTCTACACTTTTTTTTTTAACTAAAATAATTTTTTTAATGGAATATGGTCCTAGTGCTAAAGATTGCCAAATATACAGACAGTCAATGAGGACACAATGCGGACTAAAGGAGGGTCTCTTTTCACAATTGTTCATAGTCCAGTAGTCAAGAGCATCATGTTGTATAGCAGTTACAGGTGCTACTCCAGATATGCAAGTCTGCAGAAAGAAATAATCTCATTCTGCTGGGGAAGGAATGAAAGGATCAATTATGAGAAGAAAATGTTTAGAAAATGATTCTGGTGATGACTGCCCAGATCTTCTTAATATGACTAACAATGAAATTATATATGTAAAGTTATACAATAAAGCTATTTTAAAAGTCTGTAAGGCTTTCAGTTATGTAAAAGCTGTACATGTAGCTACTAACGGTATTTGTGATGAAGAATTTGTCGTAAGTAGGCTTCATTCAATCATTTAAAATTTAGGTCAAATTTATGTAGCATTGAAGAGCCAAGAACTCTTGTTAGATGTTTGTAACCTGGGGGATTAATTGTACCTGAAAACAACTAAAAACAGTAAAGCAAATATACAAGTGTAGCCATGGGTTGCCTACAAAACATACTGTTCAAAGAAAATAAAACAACAAACACAAATAGCCATCATCTCTGAGATACTAAGTAGTGCTAAAAACCAGGATGCCCCCAGGTCAGTTGAGAGAATATCTTCAATGATCTTTGGAAGAAAGACCAGGGTTTGAAATAAGATGAAAGTGAATTGCAGCAAACCGTGTCACAGATCTAGGGATGTGATTACCAAACCGAGTGATTGCAGGATTTAGGGCAAGAAGGCAAAAGAGAAGTCAAAGGTAATCTCCAGGTTGGTTGATTGTACCACTAAAAACACGTTGCAACAAGAAAGAAAAAGACTGAAAAAGAGAAAAAGATAATCGCATTGTTGTTGCTATTAGATGTCATCCAATCAATTCCAAGGAATAGTGACTCTATGGACACTAGAACAAAGCATTGCACATCCCTGCACGCGTCACCCAATCACGACTATGACTTAGACTAGGTTGCAGCCACGATGTCAATCAGTCTCATCAAGGATCTTTTTTCAGCCTGGCCTCCTTTTCAGGTACTGGTCCCACCTACAACATGTCTAAGGAATGTAAGATGAATTGTCACCATTTTAATTTTTTTCTTTTTTTCACTATTTTAATTTCTAAAGAATATTCTGACTGCACTTTTTCAAAAGCACGTCTGTCTGTTCTTACAGTCCATGTTTTCTTTAATTCTTTTAACCAATACCATAAGTGAATGCATCAGTTCTTCTCTGGCCTCACGTATTCATTGTTTAGCTGTCACATGCATATGAGACAACTGAATATGCCTTGGCTTACTTAGTTCAGTGGCAACTTCAATCTCTTGCTTGTTTTGTTTTTGTTTCTAAACATTTTTTTGTTTTGTTTTTTTGGGCATCATTGCCCTCAGGTGATGGGAGTAGGAGGCTCAGCCTTTGCTCCGTGGAGCTGGAATTGAACCTCCATCCCAGTGGGCCGCAGTCCCACGCACAGCCACTACACCACTGGGGCTCAGCCCTCATTTCTAAACACTTTAAAGGGGTCTTTTTGCAACAAAATTTCCCAGTGAAATACTTTATTTGATTATTTGGCTACTTTTTCTATGGTGTTAAGAATTCCAAAGCAGTATTTCTTGACATCTTCAACATTTTCTTCATTTTTCATGATGTTGTTATTGGTCCACTTGTGGGTCTTTTTCTTTTCTTTATGCTGAGGCTTAATTCATACTAAAATCTGTAGCCTTTGACTTTCATCGATAAGTACTTCAAGTCATCCTGACTTTCAGAAAGCAAGGTTATGTTGCTCCATCTTCAACTTGTCTGTGAGTCTTTCTTCAATCCTAATACCATTTTCTTCTTTAGACAGTCAGATTATTTATTTCTCAGATTATCTGCTAAGTAGATATATTGAATGAATGTGGTGGTAGGATACAACCCTGAAACCTTTCTTGAATTTTAACCAACCTATATCCATTGTTCTTTGTACAACTTCCCATAAGCACTATTACATATTTGAATTCTCATTCCTCCCAATGTTTTCCACAGTTTGTTGTGATTCACATAGGCAGATACCTATGTATAATTGATAAAACACAGGTAAGCATATTTGGAGAATTTTCTGTGTTTAGTCAAGTTTATCTAACATCAACAATGAAAGCCCTTGTACCATGTCCTCTTTTGAGTTTGACTTGAATTTCTGGCCCTTCCCTGTGGATGTACTGCAGAAAACTTTTAGTAATTATCTCCAGCATATAATACTAATAATATTGTTCACTTGTTTCTTCATTTCATTGGATTATCTTTCTCTGTAATGGGCAGGAATATGAGTCTCTTCCAGTTACTTGGCCATGTAGCAGTCTTCCAAAAAATTTGGCCAAGATCAGAGTTGCATTCATTGGTTAAAGCATCTCAAGAGGTGTTCTTTCAATTTGGGATCTTTGTTTTCCACCAATGCTTTCAATGCCATTTGGACATCTTCCTTCAATATCACTAATTCTTAATTACATTCAATCTCCTAAAATAATTGAATATCAACAATCTTTTTGGTACAGTGATTCTGTGCATATCTTCCATTTTCTTCTGATGCTTCTTGAATTGTTCAGCATTTTGTCCATATAATCCTTCAAGGTGGTACTTATGGCATAAAATTGTTTGTTTGTTTGTTTTATTCAGTTCTTTCATTTCTTGAGAAATGCTGTGGTTTTCCTCTTTTTGTTTCTAGGGCCAAGTCTTGGGACATTTCATATTAATAGTTACTTTAACTACTCTATATTCAATAGCAAGCTTCAAGATCTCTTCTGACATCCGTTTTAGTCCTTTTTCTCTTCCTTGTCTTTTACTTTCTCCTTATATGATAAAATATCCTAGATGTCTTCCCATAACTCATCTGATCTTTTGCAACTTTGTGCAATTCATAAATTTTGTGTTGAGAAACTCATTGTCATCAAATCTATTCTGACTCACAGCAATCCTAGAGAACATCGTAGGACTGCCTGGAGGTCTCCAACTGTCGGTCTTTATAGGAGTAGAAAGTCTCATTTTCTTCTACAGACTAGCTATTGGTCTTGAAATTCTGACCTTGTTCTTCGCAGTTCACTGCTTAACTTATAATGTCACGCTTGCTTCTCGGAAACCTCAGGTGGCAGTTCTACTCTAAGGTATTGGGTCATTATGGGTCAGAATAGGTTAGAAGAACATGATATAGAAAATATTCAAGGTTATTCCTTGACTCCTCTGAAATTGTTTTAATTTTCTTCAGCTTCAACTTCAGTTTGCATGTGAGCAATTGATAGTCTGTTCTGCAGTCAGCCCTTCACCTTGTTTGACTGATGATATTGAGTTCTCCAGTGGCTATCTGTAGCAAATTTCATCCCTGTGTATGAAAGAGGTCAATGTGAACAGTCAATGTCCATGTTGCTGAAAATGGGTATTTCTAATCACTAAGTCCTTCGTCTTGAAAAATTCCTCTTTGATCTTCATGGTCATTTCTATAGCTAAGGCAATATTCTACAGCTTTTGTCTTTCTTATTTGTTCTTAATTTTCACAGCCCAATCACAAGTAATTATCAATGTTTCTTGATCACATGTTTTATCAACTTCAGACTGAAGAATTGGGAGACATATTCAATTTTTTTTCATCTTTGGTATTAGTGGTTGATGCATAAATTTGTGTATTATTCAAAATAAGTTGTCTTCCTTGAAGACATATGGAGGAATATATAAATAAATTTTGGTACATGCACACAGTGGATTAGTATACATCTCTAAAAAAATAATGAAAGTGCCAAGTGACATGGACACATTTGAAAACATCATGCTCAGCAAAGTTAGTTGATCTCATAAAGATCACAATGGCACTATAATCATTATTTCAAAACAAAACAAAGAAAAATGCTTTTCACACTGAAGGAAACGGAAGGGCACAGTAAGCTGTGGGTGTGGGAAGGGGGAAGGTTCAGGAGACACAAAGAGAAACAGGGAGGTTGGGATTGGAAATCCGAAGAAGAAAGGATTAAAATACATGGGAAGTTTATAGGATACTGTCACTATTCTACTGAGGTGAGTTGTGCAATTGTGGTTTATGTGGCTTTTTTGTTTTGTTTTGTTGCTTTCCCTCTGCATGTGTTATAATTCACAAATAAAAGTGGACAGAGTAAGTTCACAACTATGAAAATTCTGCTGTTCCCTTCTACATAAGATATACCATATTTTTTTGAACCATAAGATACACTCCCCCCCCCAAAAAAAAAGTGGGGAGAAAATGAGGGTGTGTCTTCTGGTCCAAAGATTTTGGACCCCAGAACATTTTAGTATACTGATACTATTTGGTCCAGAATACTTTTTTCTTGTTTTTCTGTTCTAAAAACGGGGTATGTCTTATGGTTATGTGCCTCTTATGGTCTGAAAAATATGATAAACACTGGCCTCAGTGGTTATAAAAGGACAAAAAGCAACATTGAAACAGACTTCAATGGATTTTATAGCACATGGGCTAGTTTCAAACTTCAGAATAGGATATGTGTGTGTGTGTGTGTGTGTGCGTAAACAGTAAGTGCAATGAAATTTCTATTTCATTTGTCACATAGAGGCCATTATTATCCAATCCCAATAACCAAATTAGCTTTGTGAGTTTGCTCAGGTTATTGCACTTTTAGTGACCTCAAGCAGGTATGATTTGCCTTGTTGGCATGAACCTTGGAACAAGTCCATGTACAAGTGTCACAGTGCAATAGAAGCATCAGATGCTGAACCAGGAGGACCTGCAGTGAAAGCTGAGTCTAACATAGAGCTTTAAGCACACATTCATCAGGGGACTGAACCCACTGTACTTTGGATTTTAAAGGAAGTTCTCCATTCACAATTTGTTCTGTAATTGGAGTTTGAACCAAAATGGCAAAATGGAAAATGTCAGCTCTGATGAGACTATCAGGATTCACAGAATTCCATAATGTCAAGCGCTTAAAAAATATTCTAGCAAAATAACTTATCCAAAATCAGACTTACCAAGGTCAAACACTGAAAATGAACGAATAGTTCATTGGAGTTCTCTGTAGCCTATGCATTTTGCTTGTCCCAGATACTTGCCAACCTGCTCACCAGACATGCGGTTCTTATATGTCCTCTTTCTGTGCCTTTAAAGAAAAAAATCTGCTTAAGGATCATTCAGCATCCTAATAAGGGTTTCATGAAGATTAAGCAGCAAGGGCATTTAAAGAACAAATCACACCCGACAAACTTCATAGCCTTTTACAACATAATTTGAAATTAGCAGATGAAAGGAAACCAAGGGATCTTATATCTATGGCTCTTAGTAAAACATTTGCGACAGGATCTCTCACAAAATGTTAGTGGCAAAGCTATTTTATATCAGCCTTTGCTAATTCAAACAGGCTTGAATGCTGCCATCTAGGCTGAAGAAATAGTGTTAATAAAGAGCAATGAATGGAGCTTGTGCTTGGATGTACCGCCTCTACAGTTATGAAAATATACCACCATTGCCCTTGAGAAGGGCACACTAAGGTCACAATCCTGAAGTATGAGGGTGATACTCAAATATATAATATGGAAGGAAGCCAGATAAGAAAAGAGAATTATATAGAAGTAAATCTATACACAAGGTCATGTATGAACATCCATGAAAATAAATAGATGAGCCAAAGACTTATCCCTGAAGCACTTCTTCCAAATGTCTGAGTGTCAAAAATAGCAAAACATCTAGACTATTGTATTAATAGATATGAAATGTTTGTCAAATTGAGGGGTGTAAGGAACATTGTCATTAAATGATAAGAGATAATCACGGACTCACTCAATCATATGCTTTTGAGCATCCACCCTTTCATTCATTCCTTCACTCATTCCAAATAATTTAACAGGGGTGCCTCCCTGTTTTAAATACATATGTCAGCTATAGCAGCAAAGAAAATAGAAATAAATCTTTTCCTGCTCATGTGCCTACCCTTTAATGTGGGGAGAGAAGCAATTTATACACACACAGACATAGTACCTACATATACACTGTACACATACACAAAAACCTAACTTGCCAGGAAGTGAGAAATGCTAAAGCAGGACACCATGGTGTGGAAGAATGGAGAAAGAGTGGTCCAAGAAATGTTACTTTAGTTGGAATGATGAAGAAAGGTCTCAATAGTCTGAAAAAGGAGTACACTTGACATGCATGGAGCAGAAAGGAGGAACAGAGAAAGACAGAGGAGGACAATTCTTAGAGTTGAGATCAGAAAGGGGACTGGGTGCAATGATTAATATAATCTTGCAGAATTTCTCACTACTTGCATTTTATGGTTATTAAAATAAGGAGAAATTACAAATCAGAAAGTCAAACTTAAAATTATGGTAGCTCTTGGGAAGATAATCTATAAAGAGGCCAATTAGATGAAGGAAAACCACTTAAAAGTTTACTAGAATATTTCAAATAAGATGTGACGGTGACCTGGACTTGGCGAATTAGTGTAAAGGTGAGAAAATGGTTTGACTACACATTTACTTTTATGGTACATTCAAAGAGTTAATTTAAATAAGTTAGAGAAGAGGATGGAGGGGAAAATGTGCTCACCAATGTATTCACGGATTTTAGTTTGACCATCCAGATGAAGTTGCCATTCTATAAAAAATTGAGAATAGTGGGCCCCCAAGGGAATGATTTAAAGAATAGGAAGGGGGAAAGAGGAGCTTATACCAAGGGCTCAAGTAGAAAATATTTGGAAAGGAAGATGGCAACATTGTACAAATATGCTTGATACAAATGATGCATTAAATGTTATAAGAGCTGTAAGAGCTCCCAATAAAATTATTGGGAAAAAAATATTTGGCCCATGTTAAACTGGAAAAAAAGAAAAAATGAGAATAAGAAAGAGACATTTGAAGGTGCAGCAACCAAGACTTTAGCTAATAACAATTCAATATACCACAAATGGATTTAAGAGTGTCCTTACTTCTAGCTGATTTCTAAGAACCTTCAGTAATTTTGCATTTTATGACCCTAAAAGAGCTTAATGAGTTGAAAATGAAGCCACAATTAAAGTACACTGAAAAAGAAGTAGAAAGTATTAGAGCAGAAGACTCACTTCTGCCACAAATAAAATGCCAAAAGTTGAATTTCTTAAGAAAACAAGTAGGGAATTACAAAAAATAATGTGCTTTTGTTGACGATAGGTTGGTGTGGGCAATTTTAAGGGTGGGAAAAGCAACAAAAGATAGGGGAAAAGTTACATCTACATGCAGCATTTAAAGAGGGTGTGAAAAAAAGAGAGTGTGTGGGCTTGAATCTATTGTTCTTAAGTTCAGAAGAAAAGATAGCAAAGTAGTGTTCAAAAGCTATTTCTCTTTTAGGGACTTTGATTTCTTTTTCTGTTAAATATAGGGTTTGGTTCAGATAACCTTTAACAGAATTTCCACCTTCAACATTTTTATAACTTACATGTTAGAGCAATCTCCACTATTATATATTCACATTATTACAGGTAGGGTATCTTAACATATTACGAACAATAAATTTTAAATTAAGTTTAGCATCTGCATTGGGTAAATCTGATGCACAAAATCCGTTTAGAGTATTGAAAAGTAAGGATGTCACTCTGAGGACTAAGATGTGCTTGACCCAAACCATGGTATTTTTCTATCACCACATATGCGTGTGAAAGTTGGACACTGAATAAGGAAGATTGAAGAATTGCCATATTTGAATTACTTGAACAAGGGAAGTCACTGTTATGTGTCATCTTCCGAATCGTAGTTTAATTTCCGGCAACTTCCTGTCAATAGACAGCTGCCATCACTTTACATGCTGCAATCAGGTCTTTGACCATTTCTCAAGCATTTTCTGGTCACCTCTCTTCATCATTTCTTCCACTTGCCTAGCTACTGTATGTGCAGTTGCCTCAGACCTCCTCTTTGGTCTCCTTGTGCCTGTCTTTTTAGTGACTGTTGGTTTCCTTCAGTTATGATGTTCTTGATGTCATCTCACAAATCATCTCGTTTTTAGTATCTACTGTTCAGTGCCTCAAATCTTTTCTGGAGCTGTTCTCTAGATTCAGGTGGAATATACTCAAGATTGTCTTGACCATTGTGGACTTGGAATAAATTTCTAAACTTCGACCTGAATTTGCAACTGGAGGCCTTGCTTTAGTGGCCAATAAAGAGATTCTCTATTCTCCCTCTCTGCTGATACTCATTCACTGACATTGAGTCATCACTGACTCAATGTGGCTATAGCACAGGGTAGAACTAACTACTTTTGTGAGTTGCTGACACTAGCTCTTTAAGGTACTAGAAGCCTTGCCTTTCTTTTGCAGACATGGCTGGGGGTTTCCAACTGCTGACCTTGCAGTTAGCAGCTCCTCTCTCCTAAGAGGTGTAATCAATTTTAAATGCATCCTTCGGGCGAAGTCCCTCTGGAAAGTGGCTGTGTTAGTCCGGGTAGACTAGAGAAACAAATTTCGTAGACATGCATATAGATATAAGGAAAAGGTTGATATACAAGTGGAACAGAACATTGAGCCCAGTCCGGTTCAGTCATACGTCCGATATTAACCCTTATGCTCGAAATCAGTCTATAAAGTCTCCTTCCAACTCACGAAGTCACAGGTCAGTGGGTGCAGAATCCCAGCACTGGCAGGGGTCTCCACATGGCTCCTTGCCTCCAAGGCTCAGGGTCCATCAACAGCAGAAGCAACTCATCGCTGGCAGAGATCTCCATGTGGCCGCCCCAGCTTCAGAGGTCTGGCTCCATCAGGGCAAACCTGTGTGGTCTCTCTGCCGGCTCCTCCAGCTTCTCAGATGCTGCCATCTTGTCTTGTCCATGATTCATCGTCTCTGAGACTAACTCCCAACCACTGGGGAAGGTAGCTTCTCATCTTCACGAGGGAAGTATCGTGAGATTTCCCAAACATATCAGGAGAGAGCCATGCTCACATAGAAGCCTCATTGGTTACTCAATGGCTATCTCCAGATTAACAGGCTAGACTCCACCCCCATATTTCAATCATAAAATTAACATAAGCACATGACTGTCACAGTGACCTTTTGTGTTGTTGAAAAAGATATTTTCACTGAGGAAGTCATTGGTTTTGCTAAAATCTATCATAGGATCTCCATCTTCATTTCCATCACTGAGACGCTTTCCAAATACATTTGTTTCCAAATGTCACAATTCATTCACCAGTAATAATCAATGCATCTTGATTACATGCTTCATCAATTGCATACTGAAGAAGTTGGTCCCCAAACCAAACTATTTGCCATCAAGTCAATTCCAATGGTTTTGGGTTTCCTTGGGTATCTCCTTGGGTTTCCAATATTATAACTCTCTATGAGAGTATAAAGCCTCATCTTTCTCCTGCAGAGCAATGGGTGGTTTTAAACTACTAAGCTTAAAGTTATCAGCCCAATGTATCACCAGAGCGGAATTCTTTTTTTAAAAAAATAAATCATTTTATTGGTGACTCTTACAGATTTTGTAACAAACCATCTATCAACTGCATTGAACACAGTTGTACATATGTTGCCATTATCATTTTCAAAACATTTTCCTTCTGCCTGAGCCCTTGGTATCAGCTCCTCTTTTCTCCCTCCCTTTCCCACCTTCCCACCCTGATAAATTATAAATTGCTATTTTTTCTTATTTTACACCATTTGCTGTCTCCTTAGCACATGTTTCTGTTGTTAGTCCCTCTGGCGGTGGGCTTCGGTGTTAGACGTTGATCATTATAGTCAGTTCCCCATTGCTCTCCCTTCGCCCCCCCCCCCAACCTTCCACCTGCCCTTATGGCATCTCTACTCTCATTATTATTCCGGGGGGGGGGTTGCAGTTTAACTGTCCTGGATTTCGTATGTCAAGGGTGCTCGTATCTGTACCAGTGTATACTCTTCAATCTAGCCAGATTTGTAAGGTAAACTGAGGTCATGATGGTGGGGTGGAGGAAGCATTAAAGAACCAGAGGAATGTTGTCTGTTCCATGGGTGCCATGCTGCACCCTGGTTGTCTCATTCTTTAGGTGACCTTCTGTGAGGGAATGTCCAATTCTATGGTTAGTCTTTGGTTCTCCAGTCTGACCCCTATTATTTGCATTTTCATGTTTGTTTGCTTTGGGTTTTCTGATGCCTGATATCTGATCCTGCTGACACCTCATGGTCACGCAGGCTGGTGTGCTTCTTCCATGTGGGCTTTGTTGCTTCTCACCTTGATGCTCACTTATTTAACTTCAAACCTTAAGTCCCCAGGCACTACATCTTTTCATAGCCAGGAACCATCAACCTTCTTTGTCATATTTGCTTATGCACTTATTTTGACCTCAGAGATCATGTCAAGAAGGTTAGTGTCACAAAATTCCAGGTTATTAGAACAAAGTGTTTTTGCATTTAGGTAATACTTGAGTATGAGATCCAATGGATGGGAGAATTCTTAATGTCCTCATCATTAGTTTTAGTAGCTGGTCAGTAAATTTGAATAATAGTTGTATTAATTGGTCTTCCTTTTAGGTTAATAAAACTGTTTATGCCAGATAGACTTGTCCTTCAAAATAGAAATATTAAAATATTCTTTATTATGAAAAATGCAATACCATTCCTGCTGAAATGTCATATTATTATGTGGCTTACAATGACCAATAGCAATCCTTTTCAGATGCTTAATATCTAGAATATTGGTCTTTATGTGCTCCATTTAATTTTTGATGGCTTCTAATTGTCTTAGCCATCCTTCATACATTTTATGCTCTGATTACCAATGGACTTTTTCGGATTTTTATTTTCATTTTCAGTTGTGCCACACCAGCAAACAAAGGTCCTGAAAATTTTGCTTTATCCACAACTTTAAGGTTGATTCTGCAATGAAGAGGCAACTCTTCTCCAATCATATTTTGCCTTCCTTGGGTGACTTCAACCTGAGGGAATCTTCTGGCACTGTATCAGGGAAAGTTCCACTGCTATTCATACAGATTTCAGGAGCTAAATCCTCAGAAATGGGTCATCTACTCCCTGTGTCTCTTCTTTGTCTAGAGGCTCTGCTAAAACCTATTCATCATCATTTACCCTTGTAGTATCTGAAATACTGATGACATGGCTTCTAGCACCACCACAACATGAAAGCTAAAATATGATCAACTGACAGATGAGTGGAGTGGAATATTTTAACTAAGAACCTGAGGTCAGATATACTTTAATATCACAGGAAATTACACAATCTCTTTCTCCTGAATCTCCGAATCCTCCTGTTCAAGTTAGAAACCAAATTCTTCTTACTCCCCATGCTTTTTCATGAGTTTTCTTTAAGGGATCTATGTTGTGGACTCATCCTCTCACATCTAACCTGCAAATACGAAGTTAGAGATTTCCAGTCACAGAACTATACATGTCTTATAATAGATGATTTTCTGTTTGTTTGCTTATGCATGTGCTGTGGGGGAAGAAGAGGTCTTGTGTATTATAGAATGTCTGGAATTACCCTAACCTTACTCTTTGGATTCTAGTAACTTCAAATCTCTACCTCAGTAGAATAGTTTTAGACTAAACTAAAAATAATTTTAGACATTGACAAATTCCTCCTGGGGTACAAATTGAAGAAGCAGATCCAATAGAGTCTATTCCCTCCCTTGAATGAAATGCCACCTTGGGTACCATGCCCCTATGACTACTGCTTACCACAGCTATTTACAGTGTATAGGACGTGCTCCCAATAGAAATTCATAGTCATACAATTAAGAGAGACATGGTTTATTTGTGTATTAGCATATCCAGCTGCTTCTTTGCCTTTGCTTGATATTTCAGTCCAAGCATAGAGGTTTGGCATAAATAACACCCAGTCAGCTGAAGGCTGAGAGATATTTAAATATACAAGTCCCACACTACTATGTTCCCACCCACCCCCCAAGTATTCTCCATACTAGCCACTCTAAGTATAAAAGAGGAAAGTAAAAACAACTTTAGTGCCATTACTTAAATAGGCCCATTAAAAATGAGCTGTGAGTGAAATACAGATTTATTAAACAGAGATGACATTACATCAGGAATGATGAATCATAAAGTTTCTTTTTGGTATTACAATGGTATACGACCTTTTAAACTTTAATCATTCACCTCATATTCTGAACTACTGTCAGGTGCGCAGGCTTCTTGCTGATTACATTAACATGAGGCATCTGGGGAGCTGTTGGCATCAATTCTTGACAGGCATTCACTAGTGTGGCTCAGAGTGGCACAGCCAGAGGTGGGGCAGGCAGCCCCAGATAATGTTTTCAAGGGGAAACCTCGCCTCTCCCTCCCTCCTTGGGTCCATTTTTACCAGGCTCAGAGCAAACAGAGAGAGTTCACGTGTCATATGGTTTCTCACAGTCCAAGAGCCCTGCATAGAGTCTAACACATAGTATAGACTCTAGAGATAGAAGAACAAGTATCAAACTCCAAGAGAAATCCATCATATTTGGACAGATCTTCCAATTCACAAGGAACATTATCTTGTCGAATCCTCTCAAAGATCCTGTAAAGGAGGCCAAGATCACACTGGCAGCAAAACGTTTGTGTTCTTTCTCCATAGTTGATAGCATCATGCTGTAGCTAATTGCACTTCCACGTCAGCACCTCTATTGAGTAATATGCTTTACCAAGTCATTTTAATTCTTCAAGTCATGTGCTTCTCATAAGTTAAATTGTAAGGTTAGCAGAAATAATACATTTTTAACATGTGCAGCGTAGTAAGCATCCAGCAACTGTCACATATAGTGATTAATATCTTCATAAGTACGAAGTTCCCCAGGGAAACAGAAACCTAACAAGACAAAAGGGACCTTGTTGGGATATGTCTTTGTGTCAGTTTTACCCACTGTGAATTAAGATGAGGGATGTAGCTCCATGACATTATGAAGCGTAGACTTTTACAGGTAAGCTAACACAACCACACAGGAATATAAGCTCCACAAAAGCAATGCTTTTCATCTATTTTGACCACTGCTGTGTCCCAGGTTCCTGGACCAATACCTTTCATTTTGTTTAATACGACGTCTTGATTTTATGAACCTACCATCACGCTTGCTAAAGGGGAGACCCTCCATCAGAGAGATGGACCGACACTGACCTGCATCAATGGGCTCGGGCACAATAACCATTGGGAGGATGGCACAGGACTGGGCACTGTTTCGCTCTGTTGTACATGAGGATGCTGTGAGCCGGAGCCAATGGGATACCACTCAACAACAATAACAACAACAACATTCTCCCTAATGTTCTCCGTCTTCCACGTTTGTTATACGAGGGCATTCATACCTTCTCCGTGAGCCTCGTAAGATGAAGAAACATCGGATTTGGAAATAGCCAATTTGCATCTTCTACCATTTCATCAGCATGACTGGGAGTCACTTATTGGTGCTGAGCTCCTGCAGGAGAAGAACTGCTGGCACCTCATAGTGTGTCTAGAGTCTACCCCTGGGGTACTGTATGTAGAGGGGCATTACCAAGCACAGGTATGGATTACTTCAAACAGGTTAAAACTCACAGAAGTCCTTTGAGCCGTTAAATGGTCCATTAATGCTAAGCAGTATTCAGAGTATCTCCCCCCTCAAATATGCTTGTCTCTTTCTCCCTGTTCCTCTGTCGCTCTCAAAATGTTAATATGGGTCTCCTCTATAAATAACGATTGTGGCATACTGACATCCAGATTTAAACGCTGCAGCACAGCACCCAGTGCAAGGAGAAGGCTGACACAGAGCTTCTATTTTTATATGTTTAGTGATATATTCAAGTGTCACTCAACAACAACAGGAAAGGAGCGAGTGTGCCGATATCATTCACTAATATCTTCACCCCTCCTCCGCCTACCACTCAGACACATCCATGACAAGCGCTTCACGGCTCCACCTGCTTACCACCTGTCAGTATTGGGGCTTAAAAAAACCTCCACCACATGACTCTTCATTTTCATTAGTACAAATGTGGCTACTCTGAATCATAATCGATGCTCAACACTTATTCTGAAAGACCACAGGAATTCAATGTCACTCTCTCTGTATCAAATCATCTCCACAGAGCCTACGCCAGACTGCTAAGATGGAATCAAAATAGATTCCGGCACTCAAATGAAAACACTGAGATAGTGCAAGGAAAGAACCTGACCGCTTCGACTGGAACTACGGTCAGGACAGTGGGGCCACTCCCTCTGGCTGCTGGTAAAGTTGCCCTCAAAGTGTGACATCCTCGCTAGCCAAGTCCATGCCCTCACCCTTCTCCTTTGCTCATGCTCCTTCCCCCAGCCAAACTGATGACCATGCTCAATGTGAGGCAAGGTCCTCATCTACTGAAATATGGTGGCAGACTACCACCTCAAAGCAGCCAGATAGGTGTCACCCACAAGGAGATCAGACCACATCGAACAGGTAAATCCTACCAGTGCTTACAGACAAAAGAAGTGAGCATGTGCATCAATAATTCACTGTTTGGGCATGTTGGATGTGTTATGTGTGATTTACAAGTGTGTGTGACAATGGATTGGGTTAGCTGGTCATTTTGTTAGAGCCAGCTATGACACCGGACAGCCATGCTTTCAAATTCTGGTCCTGTCACTTACTGGCTGTGATCTGGAAAATATGATTTTATTTTTAGACACTTGCTTCTTTGTCTGGAAATTAGATGTGGCAATGCTTAGCTGAGAAGATTACCATGATTCTAAAGTGAAACTATATATGCACAATAACTACCATGGTAATGGACCCAGAGTAAGTTATAGCTAATAAATAATTAAGCCCTAATGGACCCTTAAACACTGTTTTGAGCACTTTCTTGGGTTGTTCCAATGGTATTACTTGAAGTGGCTTCTCTCTCACTGAAATTTTATTTCTAAATTTTACCCAAGCAAGCATGTTTGAGTCTGAGGTTTTTCCTATTTATTATTTCTGGACCTAAGTCTTAAAGAATGGAACTGCCTCTGTAAATTCAGCACAATATGTACAACCATTGTGGACCATGATATAGCATTACCTCAACACTGGGTATATACCTTAAGATGGTAAGAGCCGTAGCACAATAGGCATCAGAGAGCATTCCCATGATCCTTGCAGCACAGTTCACAATAGCAAGAAGTTGGAGACAGCCCAAATATCCATCAGTAGAAGCATTGATAAAGAAACGTTTAGACATACATACAATGGGATACTAGGCATCTCTAAACAATGATGAAAAACACATGGACCTGAAGAACATTATGCTGAGTGAAGTTAGTCAATCATAAAGGACAAGTATTGTAGTATAAAGATAAAAATCAAGAAAAATGAATAATGAATGGCTTGAAATATACCCACCTCTATAAATTCACAATTAAAAAACCATTTAAACAATATTTTAAAAATAAGGCTTTTGACTGGTGTGACCACATAGAGAAAGATCTAGCTGAGGCTGGAACACGGCTCCATTCACTGAGGCAGCAGAGACCTGGGTAAAGACTTCTGCTTCCCTCTCTCTTGAGGAGTGCGTGTGCCCTGTGTTACTCAGGACCTGAGCTTGGAACTCATGGAAAAGTGGACCAGCACAATACTCTACTTCTATATTGAAAGTCATTCTCCTGTCCCACAGTTAGAATGCCCTTGGGGGTTGAGACAGGACGAACAGGCACCAGTGCTGCCAGCAGAATAAGCAATTGTGTTTGCAATCAACAACATTGACCTAAAGTTGAGGCACCAAGAATACTGCTGCTTTCAATATCTAAGAGTACTGAGATTTTTGGGGTCTTTCTTATTCTATGTTCCCCCAGCCAGGAACCACCTCTGGGTGGAGGTGTGAGAACAGTTGGGAGATGGAAAACTCTTTCCTTTTTCCAGGTTTACATTTCACTACCACAAGAAAGTGTTAGATTTGGGCACCCTGGGGGAAAGTATTGGGACAGACATCACAGAAACATGTATTAAATGAAATATCAAAATCTAAAACTATTTCTTGACTTACCATTCACCTCGAACTACATGCTTCTAAGAGCAGGATTTACATCTCTCTAGCACTTCTTGAGGAATTCTATGCTCTTTGATTTACACCATATTAAAATAGCAGTTTGGGGATTCTTGAGGGACACAGTTTGTGCTCCTATTAAATGTTCATTGAGTTTGGGGAACCAAAAAATAGCCTGAAAGGACAGCCAGGGCTGTAGGGTGCATAGGGCCAAGTATTCCAGTGATAGCCCTTATTAGTCTGGAAGAATAAGTAGATGCATTGTTTTAGCGGGGAAAACAATCATCTTGCAAATCTTTTCCACCTTGAAACAGCTTTCAATTTTCTTAAAATTTCTTCAGAATGAGATCTATGATCTCCTGTGTCCCTCCAGAAAATCTATCTATCTATCATTGTCCTTTTGGAATAACTTTAAATAAAAACAAAGCAAAACAAAAGCTTCTGAGCTGAATCTATGCCTTGACTTGAACCGACTCATCATATAACAGTTAGGATCTACTTTTGTGATTTGAATGTTTTGAAGGCACCCTAAGAAGACCAAGCAAGCTAATTACTAAGAGAGTTTGTCCACGGTCATACACAGACCACAGAGACATGTACAAACCAATTTTACTCGGAGTAAACTTGTACATGGAAGTTTACTAACAATACTTTTTTACTGATCATCATTTAATGCAGCACAAGGTGAATAAAATTTTATATTACTTGTATATCTGTGTAATGATGCTTTCTTAACTTTATAGAGACATGAACTTTTGAAAATATAAAGGAATTTGGCTAAAATCACAGTACTAGGTAGCAAACCTAAATTCAAACTGAAATTTGCTGGACTCTAAAATTTTTCATATGATATTATCTTCAATAAAGCTATTCCTGACATAACAGAATAACATTGTTATATAAGAATTTCTGGCCAAAAAAAAAAAGGATTTCTGTCAGTTGAGCTAGGAGATCTGTTGGCTTAGTAGGCTTATAACTTCAAGGTTAAGAGTTTGAAATCACCAGAAAACCCATGGGGGAAAGATTAGGTTTTCTATTTAGAATTATCTAACTGGCAATGAATTTAATTTTTATTTATTTATTTATTTGGTGAGTTATCTCATAGTTAAACTTTTCAACTTTTATTCAAGGTATGCTACTTTCTTACAGCATTTTACTTACTGTTCCCCTAAGCACACTAAAAAATAGACTATGGAAGTAATTATAGAGTTTAGTGCAGTACACACTATGCAATAAATGGAAAAAAACCTTAAAACTTGTGATGTGCAGATGACACAAACTTGCTGTAAATGAGGAAGACTTGAAGCACTTGCTGATGAGGATTAAGGATTATATCCTGCAGGGTAAATTACAACTCAGTGTAAAGAAAATCAAACTTCTTTCAATAGGACCAATGGATAAAGTAAGAGTAAATAGAGAAATGGTTCGAATTGTCAAGGATTTTATCTCGATTGAATCCACAATCAAAGCTCATGGAAGTGGAAGTCAAGGTATCAAACAGTGTATTGTACTGGGTAAATCTCCTGCACAAGAGAACTTTAAAATTATCTCTAATGTATTTTGTATGTGGATAGCTTTCTTGAAGCTTTGTTATGCAGTTTCCTGTTCCTCAAGCTGTGAAACCCAGGATTGCTGATCCTATGACCCTATAGAGGCAACAAGTAGGATAAGGGTTCCTGTGTGTGTGTGTGGGGGGGGGGGTATGGATGAGTTAATGTCAAGTAGTTCAGGAAGGAAGGTAATGTTTTTAAAGGGATTTTGGTATCAATTGCACAATACTGCTTGATGGTAGGATGACTGGATTAGCAACTATAACATGGTTTGGAGAAAATGAAAAAAAAAAAAAAAGAAAGTGTTCCAAATCAAGAGATTCCTTTAAAGACATGTCTGATCCAAGTCCTGGTGGTTTCAATGGCCTCATATTCATTTGAATGGAAAAGATGGATGGGAACGAATAGATGAATTTGAATTGTAGTGCTAGAGAAGAATACTGAAGTACCACCGAGGATCAAAAGGATAGATGGATCTGTCTTGAAAGAAGTACAACCAAAATACTCCTCAGAGGCAAGGGTGAGAAGACTTTGTGTCACGTACTTTGGACATGGGATCAGGAGAGATCTGTCCCAGGAGAAGGGCATTGTGCTTAGGAAAGCGGTGGAGCTGCAAAATAGAGGAAGATCTTTGAGAAGGTAGATTGACACACTGACTGACTGCATCAATGAGATCACATGCAAGAACAATGATCATGGGTGGTGTTTTGTTCTATTCTACATATAGTTGCTGTCAGCATGGACTCAGTATCATTTAGCAAAAACAGCAACAAAAATAACTTGAGATTTCGAGAATTAGAACAAAAAAAAAAAAGAATTCTTGTAGGTGCACAGGGGACCAAAAGAAGCTTACAGAAATTGATAATATATCTCACAAAATGAAATTTCAATGAAATCCACCTAATTTTCCCCTGGGGTCATAGAACTCAATCCCTCAGTGATGTACACAACTTAAGAGATTTTACATACAAGCATAAATGTTCTATAAAGCCATGAAAAAGGATCACCCAACTTTTAGTTACCCTCTTCAGGAAAGGGAGATTCACTATATCTTAAGATAACTTTTATTTCCCAAACACAAATAGTTTATAAAGAGAGACCTATTTGCTTTGCCTATCCATAGTAATGCTTCTTTCACTTGCTTATCTGTACAAATGGTTACAACATACTTATGAGCACTGATGTGTCTATCATTACATATGTGTGAGCAGTGGTGTGGCAATTATATAAGCATTTGTCAATTTAAGATGATTAAGAGTGAAGGGGTGGAATCTAGCGTGTTAATCAGGTGATAGTCCATGAGACCTCTGTGTGGGCCTTGCCTTTTCCTGAGAATTCCTGGAATCCCAGTAATCCTTTTTGGAGACACTCTCTCACTCTGCTCACTCTCTGCGAGATATCCCTGAGGAGAAACCACATGGACCTACCCTGATGGAGCTAGAGCTGGGAGCTGGAGAGGTCACAAGGAAACTCCGCCAGTGTTAAGATACTTACAATGCCACTAGAGCCACAAAACTTCCCAGCCACTGACCCTTGATCATCCTGCATTTTGTGACATTACATGTGTTTCAGGAGTCTGAAGAGGATTTTACAGATTGATATAGGACACATGGGCTAATAATGGACTTATGGACTTGATCTATTCTGGGTTGGGATGTTTTCTCAATATTCAATTGCTCTCATACATTAAGCTCCTTGGTATATACATATATATCAAGTATTTTCCTGGACTTGTTTCTCTAGTTTACCTGGATTAACACAAGTGGTTAGCTCTTCTTGTGAAGTAGAAATTTCAGCCTCCTAGGAATTCAGAATAAATGTCTTTCTAAAGAGAAAACATAAATCCCTGGGACAAAAAAGATTACCAAGCTTTTAGCAGAAAAGGGCATCTGAGAAGGTGCCAACTGGCATGGGAATATAGAAGTGAAAATTTTTGATCAATAAGTTCTTCATTAAGGAATTAAACAGGAAAAGACTTGGAGTGTGATTAAAAAAAAATCTAGCAGCCTAGTGGAATAACAAGCTTTAAAAATCTCCTGAAATTATGTATTTCTTATTCAATTCTACATTTTTATGTCTCTTCATTATTGTTTTTGAAAAATGTATTAATTTGTACAAAATATACTAGCCAGTCAGTGCTTAAAAGAGAGTAACTCAAAACTTAACTCACAACCATTGAGTCAATGTTGACTCATAGCTGCCCTTCTATGGGCTTCCTAGACTGTAACTATTTGGGGGAGTTGAAAGTTCAGTCTTTCTCCTACAGTCAGGTAATCTTAAGAGTATTACATAATTGAAATGTTGGAGTGGAGTCTAGCCTGTTAATCTCGAGATAGTCATTGAGCATCCAATGAGACCCCTGTGTGGGCACGGCTTTCTCCTGATATGTCTGGGAAATCTCAAGATATTTCCTGGATGGAGATGAGAAGCGATTTCCCTCATTGTTGGGAGTTAGTCTCAGAGATGATGAATCATGGACAAGACAAGATGGCAGCGTCTGGGGATCTAGAGGAAAAGTCACATGGCTTTTCCCTGATGGAGCCAGACCACTGAAGCTGGTGAAGCCACGTGGAGAGCCCTGCTGGCACTAAGTTGTCTCCACTATTACTGGATGCTGTCGATGGACGCTGAGCCCTGGAAGCAAGGAGCCATGGGGAGACCTGTGCCAGTGCCAGGACTCTGCACACACTGGCCGGTGACTTCGTGAGTCAGAAGGAGACATTATAAACTGGTATTGGGCATATGGGCTAAAATCAGACTTATGACTTTGAGCTGGACTGGGTTAGGATGTTTTCTTAATGTCCTATTCCTCTTGTATATAAACCATATCCTTATATCCATATGCGTGTCTATGAATTTGTTTCTCTAGTTTACCCAGACTAACACATAAAGATTTACAGTCTTGGAAATCCTAGGTAGCAGTTCAACTCTGTGTGATAGGGTTGTTCTGGGTTGGAATCCACTGGATGGAAGTCAGTATCTATGTCCATATCTATATTGATGAGTATGTCTACATGTGCAGAGAGATATGTGTATAGAGATATATTGCATAGAGATATCTCATCTGTAGATCTATGCATATATATGAATATATAGACAGAGAGAGCTATATTTCATTGGTTGTGCTTTAGCGAATCCTAAGATAGTATCTAAGGCAAATAGCGTTCCATTTACAGTACGCACTACCTTTAAAGACCACATTAGCCCTTGGTTTCAACCACACAATCAGTTGGATGATAGTTTATCGGTCACTTTTTCAGTTTCTTACCAAAATAAAAAATTTCTTCTTCCTAGCATTCTTGAAAGTCATCCTCCAGGAACTATTTGAACCCTATCATATCTTATAAGGCCACCTGTGAAAAAAATTAAGTAGATGAGATAAACAGTTATTATTTTGTCATAAGTCAAAACTTGCTTAAAAGTATGTATCCAATGGTCTGATTTTTTTTTTGGCATCACTGCTCTCCAGTGGTGGAAGTAGGAGGCCCAGTGGTCTGATTTTTTAAACAAGAAAACACAGGCTGTATTCATAACTTAATCGTGTCATTAAGGAAGAAAGTCTTAAAAGTTCTCTTTGATGTCATTGTATTTCCTAGTTGGCAGAATTGTCTCTTATTTGTCATTCTATTCATTTTTTTAATCAAGAAAATCTGTTTATCTGGACACCAAACACCTGTTTAGATTGAACTTTTGTTTTTGGTAAAAAGTCATTTGTCTGTTGCTTTCATTTTAAAAGATGGCTGATAATTTAAAATTTCAAAATTATACCATATGTTTGCAACCTACCAACCTCTGGCTCATTTATGGAACCCTCTCCCCCACCCCCCCAAAAAAAACAAACTGCAGTACAACACATTTATCTGGCACCATTATTTTCTCCAAGGTTCTTGTTAGGACCAGATCTGATGGCATGACTTCTAAAAATAACTCTTCCTTTCTAAGAAGATTGTTAGTCTAGATTTTTTCAGGCTAGTTGATGAGCACCTTGTAGGACAGAGACAAAACTTAAAATATTGTCTTTTTTAGATGGATTTCAGCTACTCTCAAAGGCTGAAAGAATAGTTCTGTGCATTTCTCAAGAAGGAACTCAATTCACATATACCAAGCAAAAGCACCACTACACATAGTGGTGACAGAATAAAATCAATAGCACATGATTTAGCTATCCCTTATCTTCTGAGTGCAAACCCACAGTGAGAAGAAAGACTCGGGGCTTGAACACTATGAATGATAAGAAATACATGGCTTGAAAACCTCCCTGCAAGAAGAGAGCCTGGTTATCCAAAACCCTTTGTGTAAGAGATGAAGGGAACCTCTACCCCTCGGATGTCTAGGTATTAGCTAATTTCTATTTAATAGCTGAGATTACTGCTTAGTTCTCTGGAAAAGTTTAAAGATTACTAAATTTTCCTAAGTCTAAAGAAAGAGCGAGGTATGAAATCCCCACTATTAGAATACCTTACTGAAAAGTGAAACTTTCTGCATTTAATAACATGCATTTCTAAGACTGTTCAAAAGTCTTGGGATATTGTGCATCCCCACAATATCCTTTTGTTTAGATTTTATTAGTAGACAGGACAATTTGTAACTCAGCAGTACCAGGTATCAGGCAAGGTCCCTGGATGGTACACATGGCTGGCACACTTGGTGACTAACTAAAAGACTGGACTCTTAGGTCCACTAAGAGACACTTTAGAATAAAGTTCTGACAATTTGCTTCTAAAATAAGTCAGCCATTCAAAACCTGATAGAGCACAAAGTTCCCGTGATACACCGGGGTCCTCATGAGCTGAAGTTGACTCTGTAGAAACTGATACTGGTGTATACTTAACATCTATATTGGGCTCAAAAACAAAAATTGGTGTCCTACAATGGCTGCTGGAAGCCCAGGATACCCTCTGCACACACTGAACCTTATGATATTTCTTTCCTTATGAATATAGAGAGATATTCAAGAAAGCAGACTTCTCACAAGCCATGTTTCAAAATAATTCTTATTTCTCAATTAGTGAATCTCATACAGAATAGTTTTCCTGCCTTAGAATGTTTTTTCTTAAACATTAAATGCTAGGGGTGGGGGGTTGTCACACTCTCTATCATATGAAGCCTGTTTTCCCCCAGCTCTCTGATTCTTCCCTGTCATTTTTTCCCTAGCTACTTTCCCCACCCCCACCCCCGTTCCTCTTCTCATAGTACTTATTTTTCTCAAGCTGTTCTGAGTTAAGCAGTGTCTGCAAAGACGCTGATGTTTCCACTCTGAGAAGTCTCCAGTGATTACACCCAGTCTCTTTCATGCTAGAACTACATATTTATCAACCCCAGAGAGCAAAGATGAGGCGGCACCAGGATAGTGAGGGATGTGAATCGCTGTCACTGCAGAAATTGTGTGAGGGGAGGTCTCTAGGTGGGAGAGAGAGAGAGCAAAGGAGAAAAAAATCTTTGAGCACAAAGAAAAGAAGAGAAGGGGTGAGCCAAAAACTAGAAGAAATCATAAAGCAGTCAGTGATTAGAGAGGACTCAGTGGTGTGCGCAGTCACCACTCCCTGCTGGAAACGTGCTCCACTGGCCAGGAGGGGGTCATCAGTGTAATGAGCCAGGCAGCCCAACAGCTGGACTCTTTAGACGGGTCTCAGGTTTCCACCTGGGTAGGACAACTTGAGAGTTTCAGAGCACAGAGATAGGTGGATAGTTTCCATGGCTCCTTGTCTCTGTCATCTACCCCAGCCACATGCTTCCCTTCATAGAGATAGCCCACCCTCCATGACAAAACAGAAATAACCAGGAGAAGCTATAATCCTGCCGGGGCTGATCTCAAACCCCAGGCCTGAGCTGATTTAGTGGGGAAACTTGTTCTCACTCTTGCCTAAGTTCATCATGCACAAGTTTCTAATTAATAATAACTTTAGGCATGTGAATCTATAGAGATGGAGACAGTGTTCATTTCCAACAACGTGTTTCCTCTAACAATTGCCAACATTCTGGCAAAGCCCAGAGAACTGGACAAAAATGAGTGCTTGGATGTTCAGTGGAAATCTCACTGCTGATGCCAAGCGCGTTATTTGTTTCAGAAACTCAATCATTTTTATGGTACCAATCATAAAGATCAAAGAGATGCCTACCCCCCCAACCCCTTTTCCTGTTCAGCCACCTTTGCAACACTTCTTTCTCTAGCCCCGGCCACTCAGAACTCACCCAGATCTTACAAATGAACAGGGCACCATTTTTCAGATTGCCAAATAGGAAGATGCAAATTTAGGTGATCGCATGATATCCTAATGTTTAATCTGCTATGTACAAATATTACTTTACCCCTTCACCATGCCAGTGGCTCGCTTGGGAGTGTCTCCTGAGCTTACACCCCAACTTCTGATGTGTTGGGTTTCGTAGTTCTCTGAGATCACAGAGCTCACAGAAAATGATGTCCTTACAATTACAGCTTGATGACAGTCAAGGAAGATACAAATAGACACAGAAGGCTAGTCCTGGGAGGGTTCCTGAGGTGAAGCGTCTGTGTCCTATAGAAGCCTCTGTGCACTGCCCTCCCATGTACATGGATGTCTTTTGCCAACCAGGAAATCCTTGGATCCTCTCCCCTGTCCAGATATGTTTTGGGGGACTCATTGAGGACCCATGACTGATTGAATCCTGCTGTTCTTGTTCCATCCAGGAGGTGAGCAGAGAACAGGCTACCAGGTGTTTTTTTCGTGATCTGCTCAGTCCCTATTCCTTTGCACAAACCCCAGATGTCACTTGGTGGTTTTATCTAATAAAACCATAAAAACAAACAAACAAACAAACTCAGTGCAAAAGAGTCGATCCCGACCCTTAGCTACCCTATGGGACAGAGTAGAACATCCCCGGTCGGTTTCCAACGTTCTAAATCTTCATGGGAGCACCAAGCCTTGTCTTTCTCCCAATGGGCAACTAGTGAGTTCAAAATTACTGACCTTACAATTAGCCTCCCGGTTGATAACCCACTCTGCCACTAAGGCTTTTTCTTTTCCTTTTTTTTTTTTTTAATAAAGTAAAGGTACTTCAATTACCTGGGAAACTCCAAGGGCATAAAATTATCTCTCCAGAAATAAAAGAAAGGACTGCACTATTCTGGACAGCATAAGATGTTTTATCCCAAAGCATGGTTCAACAAAATTGTGGCCATTGCTTATGAAATTTCCCAGAGCACTTCTGATCTTGGCACTGGATTCGTGTGGTCATTATCAAACTACACATATGGCAGCCACATTTTCTGAAATCAAAAGAGGAGCATATTGGTTTAACAATTGGACAGGATGCTTAATACCGAAGAAATGATCTCCATGTTCCTCATGCTTCTTAGCGTGTTAACTGGTCCATTTTTACTGCTTTATAAGACTTCCTTAAGGAACACTATTTGGAAAATGGTTTCTCCTGTTCCTATTCAATTTTTCTTCTGCAGCTCTACCCTCTATCCCATCATCTTTTAATAGCATTAATCTCTGTAAATGTCAATTTTATGAAAGACCAAATGCTACTTAATACTACTCCCTTGCTTCAAATACTAACGACCAAAGGCTGCTCAATCAAATCTGTATTTCTATCAAGTATGTTTTCACTTCTTGGAACAGGCAGGCAACAAAAGTACTGATAATCCATTGGACACAGGCAACACAAACGTCCTCGGTTTCTGCATTTGATGGAATTATATGAATGTAATTCCACTTTCAGAAAACGTATGCAATGTAAATATCAGGGAGAAATTGGACAGATAAAGCTTACCTTGGCATTTCAGAATACCTCCTTCATTTTGCGGTGTGGGGGGCATCACTGCCTCTGGTGGTCGTGGGCGCTACCCAGTGCTGCTCCTGAGAGCTGCCACTGGATTTGAAGCACCAAGTCCGCGGGCTGCAGTCCCGCACTCAACCACTTATGCCACCAGGGCTCAGCCCCTCCTTCTTTTCAGTATCGTCTCTTTCCCATTCTTTTCCTTTTCAGTTATTCTGGATGGAGTATGATAGTCTACATTTCTAAAATGACCTCCACTGATGTCAATGCTACTTCTGCTTAGAGATGAGTTGAGTATCAAGGAACTAGAATGCCCTAATACAAGACAGAATAAGGTCCATGCAAAAGTATTTCTTTTCATAAAGCGTTCTGAAAATCCATCTTTCTGACTGCAGGAATGGCTCACTAATAGTTCAAGAGTAGCAAGCATAGAAAACTTGAGATATGTGGTCATAGGCTATGGCCACCATCATCTCAATAATCTTGGATAAGGCATTTAACTTTTTTTGATGTCCAACTTTCCTATTGGTGTCATTAAAATCTTAATAATTCCTACTTCTGGAAGCTGTAAAAAATAAAAAGATATGTGGAAGCTATAGCAAAGGGCAGTGAAGAAACCACATGATGCCTAGCTAGCAGAAAGACTGGCATCTGGGATCTTAAAGGTTTGTCTTCAAGCAAGCAATCATCTAAATGAGGTGTCATCTAAGTCCACATGAAAGAAGCATACCAGCCCATGTGATCCCCAGATTGTAAATGACACAATTGACATCTAAAGCAGGGAATGGTATCAGAATTTAAATTGTGAACACCCAGTTTGCAGGAGACTATGATGACAGTGGAAGAACAAAATACATTTGCAGGGGCCACACATGATTTAAACTTCTGGTGTATCCCCTCTGAACATAGCTGACACATGTCAATAGTCTTGCTCTATGAAAGAAGGCATTGTAAAGTCAATTGTAGCAGCTGCAGTTAGGTTGAAATATAAACCTTGTTAAATCTCCCTTTTGACACATTTAAAGTTGCTTCGCTTTTAATATTTTCTGCTTTCTTGTTGATTGAGGTTATTCCATGCTTTGTCTGGTCGTTTTTGAGTTTCGTTGGTTTGCTTCTGTTTGTTTTGGTATGATATTTTATATATAAAATCCAGGATAGGTAGGTGTATAGAGACAGTAATTGGATTGATAACTGCCTAGGGGTATGGCGGGTGAGGATGGAGGGGCAACAGAAAGCTAACAACAATGATTATGTTCTGAAAACGTTCTTTAATTGATTGTATGATGATGGCACAGATATTATTTGAATGACTAAATGATGTGACATGTGAAGTATGGGCCAATAAAGCTATTTTTAAAATAAATAAACTCAACCTGAAAAGCGTTTATACATTTGAATGAAATCTAGCGTTTTCGTGGAATAGTGCAGGAGAGACAAGGACATAGAGTTTAATCTCCTTCTGGGTTGCTAACCAAGAGACCAGCCACTCCTCAGCAACAGAAGAAGGAAGGGACACAAAGATGACAGCCAGAGAAACTCTGCGGAACCCTTCTGCTCTTTCCTGCAGATGCTTGGCGTCAAAATTAACTCAACAGTAATGGTCTTGGGTTGGGGGAGAGAGAAAAGATTTTTCCTTGGGTCCATCAAATCATATTCCTACATCATGTGTTTATTCTGCCACTTTAAAGGGCAGTCCTAATTGGGTACACGGGAATGTGAATAGACAAATACAATTGGAGCTAATTCATTTAAGAAAATGACTATATTTTAATTGATTGTCCAATCCTTATGGGGTTATGTGATATATGTGTTTGACTTGAAACATTTTTTTCTTATGTGGTTAAAACACACCCTCGTCCCAAGATTTCCGCCCATAAACATGCCATACTCATTTTTTCCACATGTTTTATGCAGTTGGGAAAAAAAGTAAAATTAAAAACCTATAACTTTCACATTATTTGTGCAAAATTATGGTGCATATGCTTCCTGAGTTGTCTCAAGTACCATAGTTAAGGAAGTCTGGGAAATACAGTTGTACATCAATTCTCAAGTCTGTTCATTGTTCCGTTGTGTCTCAGTCCTTTCACTGTCATGGCTTTTCCTACAGGCAGGGTAAAAATGCTTACCTGTCCCAAGTGGAAGAGCTGTGTACCTGGTGTATAAAAACCCATCTGGTTAAAATTGCTAGGGACTCCTGATATTCTTTGCATGACTTCCCACTAAAAAGGAGGAAGCAGCTTGGTTCCAGCATAGCAAGAACAAAGTAGATGTCATCCATGTTTTTATCCTGGAAAAACACAAGCATGCTTGCTTACAAAGTCCTGAATGACTTTTAGGGGAGTTTGGCACCCTGCCTTCTCCTACTAAGGAGGTGAAGAGTTTCAGGAACAAAAGTGATTCCAGAATGTGGTTAACAGCTCCATATAAGATTAAATTCAAGGATTCACAGTGAGAAGAAAGAAACTAGGTAAGAAATATCAGATTCAAACCATAAAGCAAGTAGCATGAGAACAAGCTAGGGTCTAGTGGCAGAAGTTCATTAGAGGATGCCCAGGCACTTTTTTCTACTCACCTTCCTGACACTAACACTGAAGCCAAAATGGATTCTTAAGCAACTGTGAAGAAGAAAGCTGATGGTTCCCAGCTATCAAAGGATATAGTGTCTAGGGTCTTAAAACCTTGGTGTTAAACAAGCAGCCATCTAGCAGGGAAGCAAATAAGCCCACATGGAAGAAGTACACCAGTCTGTTTGATTGTATGGGGTGTCGATTGAATCAGGTATCAGGTGTCAAAAGATCCAAAACAAACAATTACAATGATGTGAAAGAGCGGGGTTGGAGTGGAGAACCAAAGCCCATGTGTAGACAATTGGACATTCCCACAGAAGTGTTACAAGAAAGGGACAATTCAACCAAGGTGCGGTAAAACACTAATAAAACACACATTGAGCCTCTAGTTCCTGAATGCTTCCTCCCCACCACCCAGTCCTTCCTTACAAATATGACTACATCAAAGTACACACATTGGTACAGATAAAGGCTCTCAACCCATGGAATTCAGGATAGATAAAACTCTCAGAAACAGTAGTGGGAAAAGAGATATCAGAGAGTAGAGGGAGAGTGGAGGTGGGGAGGTATAGGGGGAGGGGGAGAACCCATCACAAGGTTGGACATATAAACCACCCCCAGGGGGACAAATAATAGAAATGTGGGTGAAGGGAGACAACAGATGGTGTAAGATATGAAACAACAATAATAACATATAACTGATCAGGGATTCATGAGGGTGGGAGGGTGGGGGAGAGAGGGGAAAAAAAGAGGAGCTGATATCAAGCAAGAAAATGTTTTGGAAAAGTTGACAGCAACATATGTCCAAGTGTGCTTAGTAGAATTGAATAGTGGATTGTTATAAGATTTGTAAGAGCCCTTCCATAAAATGATTAATAAAATCCAAGAAGTAGAAGACACCAAGAACACAGCATGAAATGTCCCCAAAACACAGCTGACCAACCAGGGCCTGGAAATGCAGGCAAAAAGGTTGGCAATATTGTAGAGGTAAAGAGGAAAAAGTCATCTCACTACTCTGTTTGGCCTCACTGTCTGGCTCAAAATGACTGCCATCAAGCTTATCAAGCTTGGTGCTTTTGCCACTGGGCATCTTAAAGGCATCGCCAAAAACCAACCTGAGTGTTTTGCCAAGAACCCAAGTGTTATATTCACCCTTGTCTTCTCTGTATATTGAAATTGAACATCCTGAAGAAGGCTTGTATTTATCTTCTACCACTCAGTGCTATAGATATAATAATCATACCTAGCATATCCAACATTCCTGGACTTGTAGAGAAATCTATTTCCCATGAGCAAAATAAACAAAAAAGTAATTGCTACCAGAACCTTTGCCCCCAAAGCAACTGATTTGTTTGTGACTTCATTGCGTATCCAAGACAGATTGGGGCACTGGAATGTTTATGGTTGGTCTACGGCAGCAAAGAGTACTTTCTTCTGTTCAACAGGATTCCCCAATTTCTTGTCCAAAGTAGATCAGCGATATGGGTTTTCCTCTTGCCAGGCTGGGTTCTCTCCCACAATGACAATAGAAATCTGCCCGACCACCGTGTCTTATTAGACAGCCTGCTGCCAGGAAGGACCACAGTAAGTTGGTGATGAGAGAGATGGCTTTCTGCTATTTGGCACAATCTGATTTCAACTCTAGTTGTCTTTATTTATCCATCCCCACTAGACATTGGCTCTCTTTGATTCAATGGCATCTTTGGGGGCAGGGGCGAGAATTCACAATTGTTTCTCAGCAATGTGCAAATTGGCACTTAATTGAGAATTAATGGTGTGCTAACTGCTCACTGCAGCCATTCCCACTGTAAATTGCACTGGGGCTGCTTGCACTTTTGACTTTGACATGCTTTTTATAGGGGTACATGAGTAATTTGATCTGCTGAAGGGAGAGAAGAGTCCACCTCCTGAAGGAAAAGTACTAATTAGCATTGAAATCTAACTGCTTTTCTCTGGCAGGATCTCTCTCTTGGTATGTTTGCCTTAATGCAAAACCTCCGCCATGCTGAGTTTCCACACATTGGATTGTCCAACACAGCCTGTTTAATTTTAATTTCCTTCAGCAGAGCTGATATTCAATTAGCCACACCAATGAAGGGATACATTAGCACACATAATAATCTCTTAACTTGGTAGAGAGCCTTCGAGTTTATGAAGTACTTTCAAACTTATTCTTCACAGCCACGGTTGCAATGATTCTATGTCCCATTTTACAGATGGGGAAATACAAGTTCAGAGATTTTGAGCATATGTCTGGTCACATAGTAAATTAAAAGGGGAGGGGATGAGGAACATCCATTGCACAGATTTGAATCCACTGCTTTTTCCTACTACAGCAAAAACCTATGTGGTGGAGTCTATTGTCTTTGATTCATTACTTCATTTTTAATCATATCCTTTCTTAATCATGTCTGTACATAATCATATCCTACATTTACTCCTTCATTTTTAAAAGTCAATAGTCCTACTGATCTTTGTAGTATTTCTTTGTTTTTTTAATTGCTTTATTGGGGGCTCGAGACTGTAACTTTTTTGTTTTTGTTTTTTGTGGGCATCACTGCTCTCCGGTAGTGGGAGTAGGAGGTCCAGCCCCACTGCTGGAATTGAACCTCCGTCCCAGTGGGCCGCAGTCCCGCGCACAACCACTACGCTACCGGGGCTCAGCCCCCTTTGTAGTATTTCTTAAACAGAAAATGTAAGATAGAATCCTCCACTCTGAAAATATTCTCAAGACCATGAAAAATATACATCTAATGAAAATGGTAATAATAGATTAAATTCCCATGACTCAATCCTACCACATTTCAGGAGCTGTGTCCAGTTCACTATTTTTATCCTTTCACACTCCTAACAAAATGCAGCATCTAGCAGATAGAGTTCCCTCTCAACCCGCCCCCCCCACCCTTAATCAGTTTTTTGCTGAGTCAGCTCTGACTTATGGCCACCTGCCATGGGTCAGAGTAGAACTGTGCTTCATCAAATGGACATTCAATGACTAAGTAGATCGCCAGCCTTTCTTCTGAGGCACCTCTGGAAGGACTCCATCTTTTCACTCAGTCTAACACATTAACCATTTGCTCTACTCAAGAACTCCTTTTTTTTTTAATTTAAAAAGAGAGAAGCCATGCCCTAACGTCTTACATTGTCTATCCCCTTTCTTTGATTTTTATGACCCTTATTATTATATCTTTTATCCATGTGTCTATTGTCTGTTTTCTCCACTAGAATAAAAGCCCCAGGTGACAGGGATCTTTGTCAGATTCACCAACTGATATATTTTCGGTGTGACAAACAGTAGCAGGCATTGATTGAATAACAGAACAACTCACTGCCATGCGATCAATGCTGACTCATAGCTACGACTGGCATGCGGGTGGCTGAGATTGTGCCTTTCAAGAGGAGAAAACACTGTCTTTCTCCCAAGGAATGACTGGAGGTTTAGAATCATTGTCATTGTGTAGAGTGTACAAAACCAAGTCATGCCATTGAAAGTTAACTTGGTTGACAAAAAAGAATGATACAATGGAATTGTGCATTTCATGTTTGCCTGTCTTAAGAAGCCAGCATCTGAGATTGGAAGCATCACTCCCATGCCTGTGTAAAGAGTGGCCTGATTTATTGAAACAAAATGTTATCCAGGAGTTTCTGACCAAGAATGCTGGAGCAGAATGGGAAGAACTAGTCATGTTGTTCAATAGTGTGGTGGTTACAATCTGGTATCAATTTGGGACTTGAGAGGATTAAGAGTGAAGGGGTGGAGTCTAGCCCATCTATTGGGTAATAGCCAGTGAGGCCTCAGTGTGGGCCTGGACTTCTCCTGAGAATTCTGGGAACATGGGAGACAGTTTTCTCTCTCTCCCCACTCCCTTGGAGATGCTCTACTGACAAGACACAAGGTTGACTCTGCCATGCATCTCTGAGAAGAAGCCATGTAGAGACCCCTGCCTTCCTTGAGATGTTTACACCACTACTGGATCCAAAGACTTTCTACCCACTGGCCTGTGATCATCCTGTACATGGCGTCATTGCAAGTGTTTCATGAGTCTGAAGAAGACTTCATAGACTGATATCAGGCATATGGGCTAATGTGGAACTTATGGGCTAATATTAGCCTTATGGGCTTGGACTGGACTGGGTTGGGATGTTCTCTCTATATTAACTTCTCTGGCATATAATCCCCTTTCTTAC